>VTFQ01000017.1:37591974-37696974 GCA_036281575.1 Ancherythroculter nigrocauda
TGAACGGTGTCATCTTCGGCGAGCACACGCCCTCCGCTCCCGCGCGCCCCCCCTTGTCCCGAGCGCGTTCACGCCGCAGACCCACAAACCCACATCAGAATGTGAGCGAGAACTGGATGTGTGTCAAGGGCACGAGCGAATAACAACACGAGATTCGTGCCGGAATAAAGGAGGATTTGGATTCGGATCTTCAGCGGGTTCTGGTTCCGATCCGAGCGGCTTCTGCGGGATTCGGGCCCGATTCGGATTCTGCGACCGTTTCTCTCATCTGTGGATTTAAATGGACTCGTGAACGCGATCTGATGTTTATTATGAATGAGACACTGAGATCAGATCGACAAATGCTGGATGATATATGCAGTAAAATACAAATCTGATGTGGAATCAGACTGATCTTCAGCATCGCCTCCATTTTGAATCTAATTTATTATCATGATTTTATTGGCGATGATGGATTTATTTCCGTCTCCCTGATACATTTCCTTTACTCACGATGGTTTATATAGATGATAAACGCGGGGATTGATGTCGGATTATTTCACATATTGATCTGATCTGATCGCGTTTCTCGTTATAATCAGAGAAAGACTCGAAGTGACGAACATTTCAGTAGATTCGCGCTGGTTCCGATTCGGTTCGGAGATGGCAGAGTGTGATCAGAGCCATGAATGAGGGGTGACACATCTGCCCTGAACACCGATGATGAAGATGAGTCTGAGCTGATGAAGATGATGATGATGATGCTGGAGACACAGGTATCTCTCTCACATCACAATCAGCTGCTCTTAAAAATAAAGCTTCAATATTGGGATTTATGGGAACCTTTAACATCCATGGAATCTCTGCAGTGCACTGAAGGTTCTTTAGATGATTAAAATGTTCTTCACTCTGAGAAAAAAATGTGTTTTTAGGAACTGATCACTGTAAGGTTCTTCTATGGCATCAGTGTGGTAACCTTCATTTATAAGATGTTATAAGTCTGAAAACATGGTTTATTTCTGTTTTATTTATATTTTCATATGTTCATATGGTGTTTATCTCATAAATGTTGTCCAATATTGAATAGAATCAGTTGAGGAAGCGATACTTGACTCGAATTGAATCATTTGATTCATTCATGTGTCTCAGGCTGTGTCCGAAATCGTCCTTTATATCCTTAAATAGGGCACTATTCGAGGGGACAGCCATTTGTAGTGTCCGAAACCATAGTGGACATTATCAAGTGCACTCCTTCAATCCCACAATGCACCACAATAAGGAGTGAACAACTGGCCTGCGTTTAAGTTTTTTATGGCAGGGGCTATTTGCACTGTTCAAATATCAGTAGATGCTATTTACACCATGTAAAAATATCTTTGCAATAAGAGTAAATTGTAATTAGATGCTATCTATACTTTATATTGGCAGATATTATTTGCACCTCAGTATTTTTGTACATTAACTGGATGCATAAAAGTGTAAATGATTATATTTATTAAAATTATTAAAGGGATAAAAACACCTCCTACCCTACCCAATAAACACGTTTAATATTATTAAACACTCACTCTCTTTTGTTTTCATTTTTATTGAAAATAAATGCGAGCTCGACAAAAGGCGGATTTGAACCCGCGTCGACCGCGTTAAAAACCAGCACTGCGAGCCTTACTCGCTACGAACTCCACGTATCTTGACATTGGTGGGCGGAGCTAGTGTAAATAGCGTTTGCCAACAAGGGAAGCTATTTGCACTATTTCCGTTTTTTTAATGCCCTTCCATCACTAACTTCCCTCCGTCTCGTTCACTCGGATGTACATCATTGCCAAAACTCTTGCGATGTGTTTAATTGGAACGCAATAAGCCCTCGATCACTGGAGCTGATTTATTATTTACCGTTTTCTTCCTTATTAATTTGTTTTACGCATCATTCTATAGGCCTGTATGTATGTTTGGGCTGTTGGAGAAAATATAAAAAATTACACAGTCAGCTTAAGGTAGCTACAAGTATCATGTGGTTAAATGTCAGAGTAGCTTCAATATCATACACTACAGTTGTTGCCATTTCCATGTGTTTCTTGCAGAATTGGGCTACTTTAATAATAAAATGAGCATTCCAGGGGTTAAATGTCACGTTATTGGGGTCACTTCAATATGTCTGCGGGTTGATGTGATATTTAGCCCCTGGAATGCTAATTTCACCAGGGGAACCCCGCCAAAAAAACGCTGATTTTACCCCAGGGGATGTGATTTTTACCGGGGTACCCCCCTGAAATGCGATCGGGCTAGTTTTGCGTAGCAACTGGGTGGGTTTTGTTGTGAAAACCTGGCAACCCTGGTGTAGGGTGGGGGTAAATTAAGCGCAATCTGCTGTGACGGCACAGTCATGGTGCATTGTGGTCTATGGATCTACCTGAAGTGTACATGTTGAGTAGACTCACTCCCTCGGTCAAAATCAAGGGGTCGTGTGTTTGTCCAAATACACTTCCCTCGCCCACTTGAAGAAGTTGAACGATTTTTCAAAATGGTGGTAGGGATTCCCTCGAAGGGAAGTGCTTAGGGAAGTTCACGAGTGTGTGTCTAAAAGTGGAGTTAAACGCAGCCCTGATGTACAATCAGCGGCTTGAGAATACCCATAATGCACTGTGAGGGTCGTCTCACCAGAAGATGGCGCCAACAGCTGAATCATCCATCCAGACCGCTGGTCCAATGGGAGTACAGCGTTATATCATACAGGTATACATTCCTTTTTAATTGATTATTAAACAGCAAGATTAAACTGCAAAAGCGGCACTCAGTGTCCTAATTCACTCCTTCAAGTGTACTATATTAGTGGACTAATGTAGGGAATAGTGAATGAGGGTAAAGTGGGCGATTTCGAACACAGCCCCAGAGTACACAGCTCCGTTGATTCGACTTGATATGAATCATTTGATTTGATCTGATTCGTTCAGTTATTTGATTCATTTATTCTCGGGCAGTATATGCAACTTTGTTGATTCAGTTTGATTCGTGGTATGTATGAATGATGTTTTTAAAACTTGCAGTGCAGGTGGAGATTAGACTGTGTGTGTTTCTCTTTGGACAGATCCAGTATGAATGTGTTGTGAAGGTGTGTGAAGATTAATTATCTGAGAAAGACCTTCAGTGTGAAGAAGAAACAACAGGGTTATTGTTTTCAGCTCTGATGATTCAGAGAGTCGATGTGCTCGTGTCGTCTAGGTTTGGAATCTCTGTGCTTGTGTCAGTCACAGAGTGAAATCGGACACAGGAAGTGTTTGACCCCTTGGGCCCCGCGTGCGTTGACCACAGCTGTGCACTGCACGTGTGTGTGTGTGTGTGTGTGTGTGTGTTCATATTCACCCGAATGCGACCTCACTGCCTCTCGTTCACAGTGTCCGTTAGATCATTTAATAATACTTTCAGGAGCTGAATCATCATTGTGTCAGCGGTGATCTCTAGCTGAAGTCACATGTGTCCAAACAGCCGTCCTGTAGAGAGAGCACTGACACACATTAAACTCTCTAATGACAAACTCATGTGAAGGTGGGAACTGTGCAGAAACTGTCACTGACCCTTAAAGAGAGAGTTCACCCAAAAATGATCATTTTGTCCTCATTTTCTCTCTCGTTTCAAACCCATAAGACTTTCCTGCATCTTCAAACACAAATGAAGATATTTTTAATGAAATCTGAGAGATTTCTAAATCTGTTCATCATATAAAGCAATCATGTCTCTTCAGGAGACTTGGATTAAACTCCATTCGTATGGATTTGTTTTAGTCGTTTTTGGATGAACTAACTCTTTAAGCTGCTTATACGCCTCCTTCAGGAGTAGATGTAGAGCTACAGAGGTGGTTTCTGCATGTTTTTCCTGACAGGAATCCTCACAGCAGCACTTCAGTCTTGTTTTGTGGTGAGTTTTCTGTGTTCTCCTGTGTCGGGCCCCATCAGTCTCCGCTTACCGCCGTCACCACAATCCATGTTTGGGCTTCAGCCAGCACAGCTGCCACGATCTCCAGCTTCTGCTTCACAGGATAGCCTCGGGATAGTCTCAGTATAACCTCGGTATAGTTTAGGATAGCATCAGTATAGCATCAGTATAATCAAAGTCCCTTTAAGACAAGACATTTCACTCGGCGGCCATCTTTGAAACGCCTCTCGGGCATCCTGGGCATCATGCAATCTCTTTGAATGGGGAAACATCAAATTCTCCAAAACTGTTTGCCAACCTTACGATTAAATTTCATATTTGAAATCACCAATGAAATCTAACAACAACCGGCTCATAAATTTAGTTTCTAAACGCTCGAATCATGACAAAAAAACTGTATTTTTCAGGCTGGATCAAGCTAATGTGCATGCGCAGACCTAAATGCGCGTCTCTTCGGAGGCGTGCGTCTGACTGTTTCTATAGAAACCGGTGATTCTAACGGCCTCTGAAGTGACGCGATGACTTTACCAGTCGGCGATTGGCTCTTATTTAGAAGGCGGGACTTATTCCGCCATATTGCGCGTTACACTTTCTCCCATTCAAAACAATACGAGTGACACGTCTTGTGTTATTCTATAGTCTTTGGTATAATCTCAGGATAGCCTCAGTATAGTTTAGGATAGCCTCAGGATAGTCTCAGTATAACCTCGGTATAGTTTAGGATAGCATCAGTATAGCATCAGTATAATCTCAGGATAGCCTCAGGATAGTTTAGGATAGCCTCAGTATAGTCTCAGTATAACCTCTGTGTAGTTTAGGATAGCATCAGTATAGCATCAGTATAATCTCAGGATAGCCTCAGGATAGTTTAGGATAGCCTCAGTATAGTCTCAGTATAACCTCGGTATAGTTTAGGATAGCATCAGGATAGTCTCAGGATAGCCTCAGTATAGTCTCAGTATAACCTCTGTGTAGTTTAGGATAGCATCAGTATAGCATCAGTATAATCTCAGGATAGCCTCAGGATAGTTTAGGATAGCCTCAGTATAGTCTCAGTATAACCTCGGTATAGTTTAGGATAGCATCAGGATAGTCTCAGGATAGCCTCAGTATAGTCTCAGTATAACCTCTGTGTAGTTTAGGATAGCATCAGTATAGCATCAGTATAATCTCAGGATAGCCTCAGGATAGTTTAGGATAGCCTCGGGATAGTCTCAGTATAACCTCGGTATAGTTTAGGATAGCATCAGTATAATCTCAGGATAGCCTCAGGATAGTTTAGGATAGCCTCGGGATAGTCTCAGTATAACCTCGGTATAGTTTAGGATAGCATCAGGATAGTCTCAGGATAGCCTCAGTATAGTTTAGGACAGCATCAGTATAGTCTCGGTATAATCTCAGAATAGTTTTAGTGTAATCTCAGGATAGTCTCAGTATAATCTTAGTATAATCTCAGAATAGTTTCAGTGTAATCTCAGGATAGTCTCAGTATAATCTCAGAATAGCCTCAGTATAGCCTCATGCAGTTATACGTGTTCAGTCAAATGCAGGTGTGTGAGTCCAGTATTGGTTAATTTACCCGTGAAACATGAAGTCAGTAAGAGAATCAGCAGATGTTGTCTAGATTGACCCGGTCTGTCCTCTCCTGAACTACAGCTCACCACATCAGGTCAACATGTGGAGTTTTGACTCATGATTATGTGCGTCTTTAGTTTCTGAGCGCTCTAAAACAGCAGGTGGCGCTGTCACACAGGGAGATTCTCTCATTTCTGAAGTTCTTCATGACAAATGCAGAAAAGCGTCTTCACAGGGTTCAGTGAACTGAAGGAATGTAGATCTGCATTAATCTAGTGCTCACGGTTCTCAGCGTATCACAGTAGAGGCTGGCCATTGTAAAGATGTGGTTGTGTTAGTGAAATGTAGTGGTTTTTCTTTTCTCATAATAGATGTAGTGATGTATGATCACAGCTCACACTGGACTTTCAAATCAAGCAGCTTTCTTGTTGCACAACGAGACAAATCTGCATGAACAACTGAACCTGATGCCAAATCTCATGCGAATCCATGAACGACTGTGGGGATTCCTATCGATATGAAGAATTCACCTGCGAAAATTCACCAAGCGACGGTAGATGCGACACTACAGAAGCCCTAAGAGCTCTGCGTTATCAATGCATTTATTGTGTTTTTTTCATTTTATTTTCTAACAAGAATAAGTCCCGTGTCACTTGCCATCTTTCCGGTCATCAGTTTTCACACGTGTGCAGTGTGTGTTTGAGGTGGTGTGAGATGTGAAGGTCAGTTTGATTCATTATCAGTGTTTGTACTGAAGAGCCACATTCACACACACACACACACACACACACGCACACACGCACACACGTCTGGTTTGCTATCCATAGGCGTAATGGTTTTTATACTGTACAAACTGTATATTCTCTCCCCTTACACTAACTCTACCCATCACACAAAACTTCCTGCATTTTTACATTATTAAAACAATGTTTATTATGTTTTAAAGCCATTTTGGTTTTGGCTGAATGATGCCTGTAAGTTCATTCTGATTTCTTATTTCTTGACTCACGGTTGGACGCGATGTTCTCAGCTGGTATTTGACAGGTTTTACTGTATCACAGAGATTGTTTTTGAGGAGGGATGACCGTCCTGTACACAGCTTGATCACATGACCACTCATTCATCCTGTGAGTGTGGGTAATACAGCACTGGCACAGGTCAAGGGTCACGTCACGTCTGTGTCCTGTGGGCTGCACTGGGACAGTGAAGTGTGTGTGAGACTTCCTGTCACATGACGCGTCCACCTACACCTGAGTCGCACTCATGACATTTTCAGTTCATTTGAACATGCAGAGAATAAGTTGAGTTTGTTCTGCAACATGTGATCGTATTTCCTGATGGTTTCTCAGTGTCTGATCTGCTGTCAGTGATGTCATCAGACAGGCATCACATCACTGTGTTTAGATCGGTTTGTTTAATGTTTTCCGTTTGCGAATGTGTGGATTAGTTCACTTTCAAATTAAAATTTCCTGACAATTTACAGGACATTTTAATTTGAAAGTGAACTAATCCTTTAAACATCCAACAGTTACTCTAATGAAGTCAACATGAAACAGAAGTCTTTTCTTCTCTATTGTACCGTATATCAGAGTGAAACGCTTCGCAAACAAGAACAAATGTAGGGCGGGGCTTGATTTTGTCTGTGGGGAATTGATTGGATGGTTGTGGTTTGCTGTTGGTGGATCTCATGTGAGTGACAGGTTGCCCCGCCCTCATCATCAGATGCTGCAGGAGGGAGGAGAAGATATTCTGATTCAAGATTACCAGAACATGAATTTAACACAATAATGCTAAATCATTTAGAACAAACACTGCAATATTCCATAAAAAACAAGAATTGTCCAGTGTGATTTCATGGTGACTTTAAATGTCAGAACTGATTGTTGTTACTAATAAATCACTGCGTGTGTGTGTGTGTGTGTGGTTACTGGAAGTGACATCATCTCTGGACTCAGTTTGCTCGTTTAACTCACTCCAGATGTGCGACGGAAGTTTCATGAACTCATGAACGCGTTTTGAGAGAGTTTGTGCACTAAATGTTTTGCTGCTTGTGAATGTTTTCGTCAAGTAAACTCGTCTCAGTCGCTGGTCAAGTATCTCTATTCTCTCAGATGACTGGATCTCTGCAGGTCGTTTCGTGTTTCCTCCAGCAGGCGGCGCTCTGCGGCTCATCCCGAAGCTCCGCCCACTTTCAAGACCTCCTTCTGCTCACCCGTTCTGTTTCTGTGGTTCTGATGTGGGAATGATATCATGATCCCGAGAGGAGAAGAGGCGGAGCCCGAACTCTCTCTCTCTCTCATCGTCTCTCAGTCAGTGATGGTCTCGGTCGTGTGTTGCTGTAGTTCTGCCGGGTTTCGGTACCGATGGTGTTTGTAGCGGAGTGTGAGTTCGGCTTCGGTTCCGTCATGTTTGACGCCAGTGTTTGGCGGATCCGGAGCATCCGGGAATCTGTGAGACTCGAGATTCACGACGAGCCGAATCCTGCGGTGCTGAACCGAGTCACACATCTGGACCCGGACACACCTCACCTGGAGGTAGAAATAATAAACAATAAAGATATTACTGACCTCTTAGGAGACACTCCTACAATAAAACAACAGACTGTATTATTATTGGATTAGTATTATTATAAGCAATATTGTTTTGAATATTACTAACCTGCAGAAATATTAAACAAAAAATTATGGATGATGCCACATAATACACACTTTATTAGTTGAGTACTGTAATATATCAATGCAACCGCATATTATGACACCTTTTAATTATTATGCAGACAAATGTCATGTGTTTATGTCACGATACATATATTGTAATAAAGGTGTAACTTCATGATTATGTCATGATTATGTTATTAAGATTGGATACAATTATAAAAACAAATAATGTATCGCACATGCATTTAAATGTTTAATTCCACATTATTAATAGCTTTACAGTGAATTATTAATACAGTAAAAATATAAAGTTGATATTTGTGATTTCTCTTGACAAGTATTTGATGGTCACATCATTAGAACTCTTGTGATGCCTGCAGTCTTCCCAGCATGCACTGCAGCGTGAATCAGTGATATTTGTGCTGTTGTTGGCGTCACTAATAACATGTTCTGTAATGCTGAGAGTTTCCGTCCGTCTGTTGGTTATCAGTCTGTGTGGATCAATACGAAACATTCTCAAGTCGTGCCAATATTGATTATTGCGTTTACATTTTTACAGCTCATGCATTTGCCAGAAGCTGACAGTGTTACTTGATTTGAGTCAGGAGTTTGTTAACTGATCTAATGAAGCTTCTGATCTGAAAACCTGAAAAACACTGACTTCTCTCTGTGCAAAGCACTCTGGGTAATGTTTGAGCTTTATTTGCTGTGAAGAAACCTGAATCCTGAATGTTCCCTGAAGACTGGTTTATAGATCATATTTAAAGAGGTCAGATGATGAATATGAGTTTCTCTCCTTTATTCAGCATCTGGTATCGGATCAGAAACACGAGCAGGTCTCATGAAGAGTGTGTTTGAGGAAACAGTCTAATAACTCCTGGTTATTTTGTGGTTTTGCTCATCCCTAGTTTCTCGAGATGAAAACACACACAGACGGTGATTGTGCAACTTGTTTTCTGTTTCAGTTATTGATCGGTGTGAATCACTGATGCTTCCTGAAACACGACACACCTCGTTTCTCTCTCTCTCTCGTGCAGCAGATGCTTTTATCCCAAGCGTCTCTCTGTCTGTGATAGGTTGAGTTCTCCCGGAGTTAAACCGGTCTGGTGTAGCAGATCCCGACGCCTCGGCTTTATGAAGCAAAGAGGCTGTCAGTGCCGGACGGAGCCCTTGAGAAACACTTCAGACCTGCTGTGGAAGCTCGTTTCCGCCACGGAATAAAAAATGGGATTGCCAATTTTTATCACACAATTCTTTTTTCTTCCATTTTGAGTTTAGGTACTCAGAATTGCAAGACAAACTCAGAAGTGTGAGTAAAAAGTCAGAATTGTGAGTTTATATATCACAATTTGGATTTACAACTTGCAATTGCTCAGAATTAACAGAAAACTCAGAAGTGCAAGAAAATAGTTGACCTTACCTTTTTCCGTAGCAGAAACAAGCTTCCATTGGTTACTTATTTTATAAACAACCTGTTGAATGTGTGATACGAGCCCTAAACTGGTTTAGATGTGTGTTTATACAGCAAGAGCAAAGATTAATCGACTGAAACCTCCCAACTGTGACCCTGATACTCCTTTATACTGAAGAGAGAATTAATCCACCCGTCTGAGCCGAGCTTGTGCGTTAGAAAGGGTTAGTTCACCCAAAAATGAATTAATCACTCTCCCTCATGTCGTTTCACACCGACCTTCGTTCATCTTCAGAACACAAATTAACATATTTTTGATGAAATCCGAGAGGTTTATGACTCGTCCATAGACAGCAATATAATCAACACTTTCAAGGTCCAGAAAGGTAATAAAGACATCATTAAAACAGTCATGTGACTGCAGTGGATCAACCTTAATGTTATGAAGAGACGAGAATACTTTTTGTGCTCAAAAACAAAACAAAAATAATGACGTTATTCAACAATCTCGTCTCTTCTGTGTCATTCTCATACGTTGTTTACGTCCAGCATTTTCAGGTTCTACATCAGAATGCCGACTCATTATTGGCTGGCTCCTGCATGATGCGTCATGCTGATCATGTGATCAGCTTTGGCCAATACTGAGCCGGCATTCGGACGTAAACACAGAAGCTTCACTGTGTTACTGCATCACCTGCGTAAGATAATGACACAGAAGAGAAGAGATTGTTGAATAAAGTCGTTATTTTTGTTTTTGCACACTAACCCTTTAACACCATTGACTGCAGTGAAATGACAGCAGCTTTCGTGTGAACGTCTTCTTCATCTGTGTAGAATGCGAGTCAGGAGATCGGTGAGGAGGTGGAGGACGGCGCCGTGTTCAGCATCACGCTGAGGAAGGTCCAGATGTACCAGTCGTCCAGTAAGAGTCAGCGCTGGATGGGTGTGGACTCGGACTCTGGCCTCAGTCTGTACGAGACCTGTAAGCTGCGCACCATTAAAGCCGGAACGCTGGAGCGTCTGGTGGAGTACATGGTGACGGCCTTCAGAGGGAACGACTCCACATACGTCACCATCTTTCTCTGCACTTACAGGACGTTTGCCACTACCAAACAAGTGCTGGACCTTCTGCTCAACAGGTCACACACACACACACAATATATATTCAAAATATTTAATATTCAGTGATATTATTGATCTGACTGCACTGATAAGAACAAACTGAATTGATCTGAATAATGACTCTCTTATCTTCTGTAGAGCAGCTTTACTCCTGAAATTGAATTTGTTTAATAATTCATGAATTTTACAACATTTTTATGTGATATGAGCGTGTGTATTCTTACAGATACGCTAAACTGCAGCCGGGCGCAGACGCGCGCAGAATGACTGCTGACGAGCGAACGGAGCTCAGGAAGTACGTGATTCACGTCTGAAACACATGTGTGCATGTCGCTTATTTAAAAAGTTACATATTTAAATAATAAAGAATTCCTGAAGCTCAGACAGCAGATCGCGGCACTAGGGTTTGATTCTCAGGGAATGTATGAACTGGTCAAATGTGGATCTGTCAAATGCGTGAATGTAAATATATTTCCTGCAATGTTTCTGCAGCACCATCTCCTCTATCCTGGGCGCCTGGTTGGATCAGTACTCTGAGGACTTCTGGAAGCCTCCAGAATACAGCTGCCTGAGACGCCTGATCCATTACCTGCAGCTCAACTTCCCGGGATCCGACCTGGAGCGCCGGGCCTGTAACCTCCTGAGCCAGTTCCACCGGAGACTCCAGCAGGAATCGGACCAGGAGGGTTTGTCATCAACAATCAGTCCATCATCTCAACTCTGATGCTTTCTAGCAGCGTTATAATTCTTTCTAAGCTGATCTAGAATAGACATGTAATACCGGACGTTAGCGCCATCTACTGGTAGTAAAGCATCCTCAGAACAGTGTTTGTGTCTTTTTCACTGTGCAGTGTTGGATCAGGGATGCTGTGCGTTCACTCTGCTGGAGGAGAATGGATTCGATGAAGATCGACCCGATTTCCTGAGCTTCGACCCCACTGTGGTGGCGGAGCAGTTCACCCTGATGGACGCGGTGAGCAACACACACACGCACACACACACACACAGACAAGAGCATGCTTGAGTTTCACACATCTGATCCTCTGGTCTGTATGTAAAGTGAACTGGAAAAGCTCAGTGTGTCTCATTCTCAGAGAGAGAAAGATTTACGCTGGAAACTGTAACTCTGTGTTGTTGTGCAGGAGCTGTTTAAGCGGGTGGTGCCGTATCACTGTTTGGGAAGTATCTGGTCTCAGAGAGATAAGAAAGGAAAGGAACATTTGGCGCCGACCATCAGAGCCACGGTCAGCCAGTTTAACCGCGTCACCAACTGCGTCATTTCCACCTGTCTGAGCGACCGGACGCTCAAGTTCTCCCAGAGAGCGCGGATCCTGGAGCACTGGATACAAGTAGCCAGAGTCAGTCTGATCACATGACAAACTCATCGCTTGTCCGATTCCTTGTTGAATGTTGGTTTTAAGATTAGTCTCTTTGCTCAGGAATGTCGGATCTTGAAGAACTTCTCGTCTCTGCGTGCGATTCTGTCGGCGCTGCAGTGCAACCCGGTTCACCGGCTCAAGAAAACATGGGATGAAGTGTCACGAGAAAACATTCGCATCTTCCAGGAGCTGTCGGAGATATTCTCTGACGAGAACAATCACTCGCTGAGCCGAGAACTGCTGATAAAGGTACGAGTGTGACACTCACTGCTTTACCTGACAGATCTCCTTTAGGTGCTATATTTAAGAAAAAAATTATATAAACTACTCTTGGGGACATCTTAACGCAGAGAACATTTTCACAAATACACTGCTTGTGTCTCTTTGGCAGGAGGGAACATCCAAATTTGCCACTCTGGAGATCAACCCTAAACGAGCCCAGAAAAGACAGCAGCCGCAGAGAGATCTGGTGAGATATTCAGAAACCATAAACATTCATATCTGATTCATATGTCTATCAATCACTATTTAGCTTGTCTCTCCATCTATCTTTGTTTTAATCTATCTATCTTTTAGTCCATATATATACAGATCAGGCATAACATTATGATACTGACAGGTGAAGTGAATAACACTGATGATCTCTTCATCACGGCACCTGTTAGTGGGTGGACATGTTAGGCAGCAAGTGAACATTTTGTCCTCAAAGTTGATGACAGAAGCAGGAAAAATGGGCCAGCGTAAGGATTTGAGTGTGTGGTCCTATCCAACAGACAAGCTACTGTAGCTCAAATTGCTCCAGAAGTTAATGCTGGTTCTGATAGAAAGGTGTCAGAATACACAGTGCATCAGTTTGTTGCGTATGGAGCTGCATAGCTGCAGACCAGTCAGGGTGCCCATGCTGACCCCTGTCCACCGCCGAAAGAGCCAACAGTGGACACGTGAGCATCAGAACTGGACCACGGAGCAATGGAAGAAGGTGGCCTGATCTGATGAATCACGTTTTCTTTTACATCACGTGGATGGCCGGGTGCCTGTACGTCTCTTACCTGGGGAACACATGGCACCAGGATGCACTATGGGAAGAAGGCGAGCCGGCGGAGGCAGTGTGATGCTTTGGGCAATGTTCTGCTGGGAAACCTTGAGTCCTGCCATCCATGTGGATGTTACTGTGATACGTACCACCTACCTAAGCATTGTTCAGACCATGTGCACCCTTTCATGGAAACGGTGTTCCCTGGAGGCTGTGGCTCTTTCAGCAGGATAATGCTCCTGACACAAAGCAGAAATGGTTCAGGAATGGTTTGAGGAGCACAACGAGTTTGAGGTGTTGACTTGGCCTCCAAATTCCCCAGATCTCAATCCAATGGAGCATCTGTGGGATGTGCTGAACAAACAAGTCCGATCCATGGAGGATCCACCTCACAACTTACAGGACTTACAGGATCTGCTGCTAACATCTTGGTGCAGATACCACAGCATACCTTCAGGGGTCTAGAGGAGTCCATGCCTCGACGGGTCAGGGCTGTTTTGGCAGCAACACTATATTAGGAAGGTGGTCATAATGTTATGCCTGACCGGTGTAATATATATCTAAATGGCGCCCCCTGTCTGTCTTCATATGTCGTGTTTTATACTGCTGAACTCACAGAATGATTGTGTGCTTCAGACTGTAATGCAGGGGACGATTCCTTATCTGGGAACTTTCCTCACGGATCTGGTCATGATGGACACAGCCATGAAAGACTATCTGGACGTGAGTATCTGTATTTCTGTCTCTCTTATAAGTTTAACAGATTCACAAATAGTGCTCCTCACATCAAGCGCATGGGAGACTTTTTCCTCCTTTCTCTCATCAATTGTGGCAACAGCTGTGTTTATATAAAATAAATGATTTCAAGACTGATTCTTTGTTCTTCCAAGTATAAACTGAACCGAACATAATCATTTTGTGTATATTCGGGAGGTGCTCCTGTTCTTCTTCCAGCTGAGATGTTTATTCTGTCACCCCTGTGTGATCCGTAATGGGTGTGTCACAGACCTAAAGAAGCCGTCAGTCTACGTGTTGCAGTTCAGCTAATGAGACACTAGCTGTTACTACTGAATGTGTTTCAGCTGCAGATGTGGGTAATAACTGATTCTTTCTGTGCATCTCAGGGAGGCCTGATCAACTTCGAGAAGAGAAGGAAGGTACGTCTGAACAGAATGAACAGTTCCTGATGATGAATCTCGTGTCAGTGCCATGTTGTGTTGATCTGTCTCTCTGTCTCCCTCTGTAGGAGTTTGAGGTCATTGCGCAGATTAAGTTGTTACAGTTGGCTTGTAACAATTATAATTTTCGGCGTGTCGCTGGGTTCAGCACGTGGCTCTCCAGTGT
This sequence comes from Ancherythroculter nigrocauda, assembly GCA_036281575.1. Classification (NCBI taxonomy): domain Eukaryota; kingdom Metazoa; phylum Chordata; class Actinopteri; order Cypriniformes; family Xenocyprididae; genus Ancherythroculter; species Ancherythroculter nigrocauda. Next base: position 37,606,405 of record VTFQ01000017.1, read on the forward strand.
GGAGAAGCTCTCAGAGGCGGAGAGGTAAGACGTCGGCATCAGTTTAGATGTGCAGAGATAAATTCACACAAACACTCTTGAATTCTGTTCTGTTTCCTGCAGCTACAGTCAGTCGTGTGAGATCGAGCCGCTCTCTGAATCGGCCTCCAACACGCTGAGAGCCAAGAAGAGCTCAGGAATCATGAAGAGATGGAGCGAGTGAGTGCTGAGTGTCACATCGACACATTAGGGCTCCGTTCCCAAGTCTCGTCAGCAGTTTACTTAGACGGCATAATTCCAAACAGTACATTTACATTTATGCATTTGGCAGACGCTTTTACCCAAAGCAACTTACATTGCATTGCATCCCTGTACACAAGAAAGTTATGCTGCCTGATTAGTTGCCTTGTTTAGGCCAAAATATAAGGCAATCCCAGAATGCATTGCAATAAGCTCCCTGAGAAATGAGACTTGTATTCCTTCCATACTGAACCGTTCTGTCGATTTTATTCAGATGTGTTTCTTGTGCTTATTGCGGAGGTGTTGTTTATTCTCTGTCTCTCCTTCGTGAAGTCGGCAGCCGGTGGGTTCGGGTGAGGCCGGTTGCAGCAGTTCTGGCAGCTCCCACTCAAAGTCTTTTGATCAGCTGCGTTTCCCGCCGTGTCTGAGCGGCTCGGTGGGTGACGGCGGCGACTCTCTCAGCGTGACGTCTGCGGGATCGAGCAGCTCTGACGTGGAGGAGGTCAACATTAGCTTCATCTCTGATTCACCAGATGCTCTAGAGAGGAAGGTGAGGAGATCTTCTGACTGACGCTCAGTTATCGTTACTTTGTTTATCCTACAGCGTCTCTCCAGACAACAGGGGTGATTTCCTTCAGTCTCTCGCAGTGGATTCTATATCTAGATTTACAGATTTGTAGCATTTGTAGTGTAAATGTCCCAGACAGCAGCTAAAGTCCGCCTACTCGCATGTCAATCATGCATTGCCCTAAAACAAGGGTTTTAAACTTTGAGGGCTATTTTTGACTGGCCGATGATATCGATGGGCGTTTTCAAACCTGGCACATTTTCTCCCTTAGTTCAGTTCATTTAGGCATATATATGAAAACGGCATGGAGCAGTTCTGCTGTGGTGAGAAAGCAAAGCAACCCAAACAGACCAGTGAACCAAGCTGTATCATAACTCATAATGGTTAATGAGTCACATAAAAAGCAACAGTGTCTGATTCTGTGGGTGAACAGTTATCGCAGTTGAAATCCAAAGAGCACCTCTTGAAATGTCGCCTAACCAGGCAAGAATCCTGTCTTGACAAAGCCTTGATTCCTGCTCTAATTAATTAGATTCATATACAGATAAAGCCACAATAAACCAGCAGAGTTAACTTGTTAATTTATCTTGATGGAGGACACTATGAGCATCTTACCCAGTGGTGTCCATTCCTGCTCCTGGAGGGCTACTGTCCTGCAGAGTTCAGCTCCAACCCTAATTAAACACACCTGAACCAACTAATCAAGGTCTTACTATAGGCTAGAATCCTCCAAGCAGGTGTGCTGAGGCAAGTTGGAGCTAAACTCTGCAGGACAATGGCTGTCCAGGACCAAGTTTGGACACCCCTGATCTTACCAGTGAGAGGACAGTTTAAAGCCCTGGGTATACATCAGTCAAATGCAGAGCCTTGGAAAAGTTTGACGCATGCTCAGTTTTAAGCAATCTCTCACCACAAGTTACAACCCATGTAAACATATTTTTATATTCTTTCATGCTAGAGATGTACAGATGAGGGTACTTTCTAACCTCTTCACACAATCCCTTGTCTATGTAGGCCTCCATTGTCACTGTAGCTCGCATGCGTTCCGGTCTGTTCTGTTTATGCAGGTTTTCTTTGACTACATTGTGAGTTGATGCTCCCACCTTGTGGATCAACTAATTACTGTATAAAAATCAAATACGCATGTGTGTCAAAAATTCGGCGGTGCTTGTACAGTACGCACATACTCCTCTGATAACGAAATTCGCGTCACGTGCACTGTACGCTGACCCTCGTGTACACATAAAAAGTGAACTATACTTTGAGATTTACTCACATGTAACTTGCATAAACACATTTTAGTATGCTTTGAAATGATGCTTTGTGAAGGCGAACTGAACCAAGAAGAAAATGCAACATTGTATCAGTTAAAGTGCCTGTTTCGGAACAAAGCTAGCGATCTACAGGTCTGAAAACGCTCAACGAGTCTGTTGTGCGCTCTCTCACAGAGAGGGGGCGCTGCGGAGCTCTGCTGTGTCTATTAGTGACTGTAGCTTTACTTCCTTCCTGTAGACCTCCACGCCCTTCGTAAAACATTCCAATTCTACCTTAGGGAAGTGCGGCCCTACAGGAGACCTGATACCCACGGTACTCTCTCTCTCTCTCTCTCTCTCATCTCATTTGGTCTCTCCGCCCGTCCAGTCATTTCTCTCATCCATTCTGGCCGAGCTCATCATCACTGGCGTTCATTGTGTCAGCGTTTCTGATATGTGTCTTTGTGTTTGTGATGGTTAATTGGTTGCAGATCACTCTAGTTTGATTTTTTAATTTTCTTTGAGTGCATCAGGACTCCTGACTAAAGAAATGACTAAGTCAAACTGACAAAGCCAAATCACCTTTTTTAGTTCCCAAATTCCATAGATATATTCCAGTGTGTTCCAGTGTTTCCGCCCAATCCCAGCACTGGAAAGTGTTCCTAACAATTAAAACAAATTGAAGTGCAACACTGAATTTCACATTGGTTATCACTATATTCATAGTGGTTATTTAAACCACCAACTTGCTTGTGAGATTGAGACTGATTTGTTAAACTTACTTACTCATTAGAAAGAATTGGTCTCATAAAAGTCATTTGTTTATGATTATGTTTATTGTTGCATGCAGAGAACAGAGCAAACAACACTGCAGGAAACACTGGTATGCATGTCTTTAACTAATGCCTGAACAGATGAAATCTGATGAGACCCCTCTGTTAGCAGTTCTAACAAGATTTTAAATGATTGTTGTGCAACCATTGTAGTCACAGTCGGGACTCCTGGTGTTTGTGTGTGTGGTCACCACACGATGGTGTCGGTTTTATCTGGTCTGGAATCATCAATTCCTCTATCACTGCTTAAATCAGAACTGATATTGAGAACTCAAGCTGCAAACATCTTCAATCTCTGTCTGTCTGTCCTTTAGTTCTGGGAGTCCACGTCTCTCTCGTCTCTGGACGCGTCAGGTCTCGGCTCAGGTTCTGGCTCCAGTAGTGCCTCCTCGTCTTCGGTGTCGTCCACACCGGTCACGGCGTCCCGCTCACACAAACGCTCCGTGTCGGGCGTGTCCAGTTACTCGTCTCTTTCTCTGCCGCTTTACAACCAACAGGTGGACGACTGCTGCATCATCAGAGTCAGCATGGACGTAGACAACGGAAACATGTACAAGAGCATACTGGTGAGGAAGAATCATCTAGATCATTTGTTCTCAGCTGGTTTTGTTTCAGGACTCAAAACTGTTTATCATATAAAAGTAAACAAAACTTAGAAGAACTACATTAATTACAATGCTTTTGTTGGTTTGTTTTTTGGGGTCCTGATCAGATCTTCATCTAATCATATAACTATACGCAAATAATGCACAGATCTTTGTATTGTTTCATTTATTTATTGACTACAGTGATGCAGGAGTAAATATCTTTATTGGACAAAGTTTGTGAACCTCTAGAGAGAATTATTAGGGTACGTTTACGCGACAATGATGTAGTAAACACGGAAGTTTTTCCCTCGCATACAGGTGACAACGTCGTCAAAACGATCCCCGTTCGCACGGATCTGCTGCCAGGCCAGTAGATGGCGATGTCACTTTCCAAAGAAACACTACGTGCCTATAGACACATAATACGTATGTGCATGACGTCACCGTTTTTACAAATTCATGATTTTTTAGTTTACAGAGAGACAATAACTGTATTCAAAAACTTGCACTTTGAAACCTTTTGCATTTTCAGGCCCCCAAAACCCTGTTGTCATGTAAATGAACAGCCAAAATGCATAAAAAGTTTTCTGTGTTTAGTTGAAAACGTTGTTGTGTAAACACCACCTCATAGTTACTGATGTTTCATTGAATCGAGTGTGAATTTATCAGCTGATGTGCGGGACCTTTACTTGCTCAAAACGATCACAACAGACAGAAAGGTTCACATACTTGATTCAGCAAGGACATTCAATTTGATGAATAAATGAGTGAAAATATATAATGTTTTTGTGTTTTGAGTTTGACTGGACTCTCTTTATCTAGTTAGAGGACTTGGGTGAAGATCTGATTGCAAGTATTGCAGTCAGTTTATCACATGTTCTCATTATTTACATCTGCGGCAGACATAAGTGCTGTTCTGTGCTTGTGAAATTTTAGCAGTAAACCAGAGCGATAAAAAGATGAGTTAAATGTGAATTGAGGAATCTCCTCCCTATTAGTCAACAAGCTACAGCTGCTGTTCATACTCACATTGTTGACACAGATGTAGAGTCTTCTTTAACCAACCTTTAACCTTCATTGTTTGTCTGTTTCAGGTCACCAGTCAGGATAAGACTCCTGCGGTAGTGAGGAAAGCCATGGTTAAACACAACCTGGACCGTGAGCGAGCCGAGGATTATGAACTGGTTCAGAAAATCAGTGAGGACAAGGGTCAGTCTTCATAAAATACCTATGAATACAGTATAAAACAACTAAAAATGACAGTACCTCTGCTGATCAGTTCAGTTTCATCTGATTTTTTTTGGTTGAAAGTGACCTGATTTTAAAGTAGGGCCTGTTATTCTGTTTTCACACAGAGCTGAAGATTCCCGACAACGCCAATGTTTTTTACGCCATGAACTCCACAGCCAACTATGACTTTGTCTTGAAGAAGAGAGGTTTCCCCAGAGCAGGCCGAACCAAACACGTGGCCAGCTCCACGCTGCCTCGAATGAAACAGAAAGGTCTTAAAATCGCTAAGGGAATCTTCTGAATTTCCAAACTCTTGTTGTGTCAGTACAGCAGTGGCTGAATTTTAGCAGTGGACTTCGCAAATACGTCATAAGGGGTTTGGCAGGGACCACGGCCAACCTCACAGCAAAACTCTCTCCCTGAGTCTGTATGTTTACAGTCATTCCCCAATCTCCCAACCGTTGTCTGTGATGTCACGGATTGCTCTGCTTCTGATGTCAGCGCTCGCCGTCGGAGGACTGAACCAGACAGAAGCATCTGTCGTGCTATGAACTATGGTTCCAGAACGCCACTGTTCTCCTTCACATGATGCTGTGGTCACATGACAGGAAGAGGCCGCACGTGTTCATCAGAATGTTACACGCATCATGTTTTTCCTCGTTACTACCCGGTGGTGCTCAGGCCGATGAATCGTCTCTCTCTTCTTCTGTCTCATGCTTTGATTTCTCACTTTCATTCACACATTCAGAGATGTTAATCGACGCCGAGTGACTGTCATTGGTTTTGTATGATGTCGTAGTGAACAGTGCATAATGAACAAAATTCCAGCAATTTCCAGTCTTTTTTTAGTGCAGTGCAGTCGCTCATGAACGTCTCCATCTTGACTCCAGTATCTCATTGAGATCACATGCTACAATGTCTTCAGTCCTATTCACGCATTATCAAGTCCCACATGACATTATCAGTCGGTCGCACCCATCGCCAATTCCTGTGGAAAATGAATGACTTCGGTTGCGCATTGATGCGTGAAGAAAGCCTCTTCTGCAGTGTGCTGCGTTTTTGTCCACGATGCTAATTTTTGACCGTGGCATTTGAAATAAAGATGAGGATTTGAAGTTTTTTGTTGGTGTTGCGGTCATTATGAACCTGCGCTGAGAAGAGAGAAACAACATGACATATGAATCTGCACACAAAAAGAGAAATTGACATGAGTTGTAATGAGAGTATGTTTTGTTTTACCTGTCGTTCAGTGATGTTCTTGACTGGATGCACACGCTACACAAGCTGGGTGACACGGACCTGCCATATTTCCAGAACCCAGATCCTTTATACGTGACTGTACGAGTGTGTGTATGTGTGTGTGTGTGTGTGTGTGTGTGTGTGTGTGTGCATGTGCTTGCTATGTTTTAATGTCTTTGTATGTGTGTTCATGTCTTGTGTTTTATGATGACAAAACCAAAAGGGCCAAAGATCTCTGCGCTTTTTTAAAGCGTCTCAGTCCAGTGAGATCAGCACTGCCTGTTCAGGAAAATCAACCATTTGCCAAGATCTCTCAGATCCGATCGGAATACCACAGATATCTGGTGCCATTTCTTTTTCACTGTCAAGAAATATTTAAGAAAAAGAAAGACTCACACACTCTGGTTTTGTATGTTCTTTTTTGTAATTTTTGTACAATATAAATTGTCCTTTGTACTTTTGCCTTTCATTTGGTTTGTGCGCGTGTGTATGTGTATTTATTGATTTGTAAATACTTTTTTGTAGCATTGTACATTTAGTTTCTTCTCCCATGTAATTATAAATTAATATGTAAATATGAATATATCTATGCGAAGTTTATACCGCTGCAAATAAGGGATTGTGTTTCTTTCAGCTTCTGTTTGTCGTCTTTTTTCATGGTTTAAATTTGATATTGTTTCTTTCTTTATGATGCACTGTTTCTAATATTGGAGAAAATAACTAATAAACACATGCAGTGCGATTCAATCATAGTCTTCCTTTGTTTTGCTCATCTTTCTGTAGTTCATATAGTCTGATGAAGAAAAAGTCTTGAATGCAGAAAAAACTGCACTAATGTGGTCAGCAGGTGGCGTTATGGTGATGGCTTTGAGCTCTAGTTAGGGAAATGCTGCTCAACATGATCTTGGAAAGACTCTCGGGATGTAAAGAAATTGTAGATGTCACTTGTCATCCACACCACGTGACGTCTGTTAAGCTGCAAAAAGCACAATGAATGCAACATTAATTGGTCTTATGTTCCACGTCTTCTGAAGACACACAGAAAGAAAATGAAATAATTGTTCCATAATTTCCCCTCCAATAAAGTGCTGAAAAATAAAGCGCTGTTCTGCATTTAGAATAAAAAATAGCATCGACGATAATCAAGCACGACACTCGAATAGAGAATGACATTTTTGAGCTTCATCAGAGGGAAAACTATCTTATGAAATCAGAACACATGGAATATAAACACTTAATTGTATTTGCTTCACACAGTCTGTTGTCTTTTACAGCAAACAAAACGGCATGTGAAAATATATAATAAAAACAAGCAAGTCATATATCCGCTATTAAAATACATTGTGATTAAAGAACAAACGCTAAATGTAATGTACATTCCTTCAAGAAAAGTTGATTTATTGAACATTATGAAAGATTTAAAGTAAAAACCTGTCAGACGCGATGACCGAATCTTTCGTCTTCAATAATTATCTGCTTCACACCGAATGACCGTTAAATTATCTGTTTGAATTATTTCCCGCTCTTGCTGAACTGGCGCTGTCACGTGAAACCTGATACTTTTCTCAGCGCTGGTCAGAACGGACCAATCACAGGATTTTGGTATACGATTTTTGTTTAATCATTCTAGAAAGCGTTTACAATTACATTTATGCAGTTAGCAGACGCAGGAACAAAAGTAATTCGTCAAAGAGTCAACACTTTTAACAGCTCTTCATTTACTAGTCTACTTTTAATATTTGTGCTGAGATTTGAAAGCGGCTTAAATGAGCCTTTGGAAATATTCCCCCATTGGAACATAATGTCCTAATTAGCCATTAGTAGCAACTTTAAAAATTCCATTTACTTAAGTTTATTGACGTCTGCACAGAATAACCAATGAGAGTCGAGGAGAGAAGCCGAGGCAATGAGGGGCGGGGCCGTTTCTGCGTCAGTGACGTGCCGTCAGTGCGTAAGCGGAGCTCGTGTGCCCTTGGTTTTTATTAAACGACAGACTCATTTTTACAAAGGTATGATTGACATTCAGGTGTGATTTATGCTGTTAACTGTGTTTACTTTGAAGCTCATGTGCGGGAATAAAAGCCAGAGTTTCTCTCTAGATCATCAAATCATTATTAAACTCCAGATATTATTGTTTTCAACTTCAGATTATTCGAGATCACGATGTTTTTGCGTTCTGACTCACTGACTTTACGCTGAAATCACCCTGATTCCTGCATTGTCATTACGATGATTAATGATTCAACTGAAAGTGTCTTTTATCAAGATTCACAGTGACTGTAGAGTTTTACAGTCAATGATCATGTTTATCGAAACACATCTGTTCTTCATATTTCACTTCAAGTTTAAAAAATTAAATTCTAGTCATTAATATTTGTGCATTTTTTGATGTAATAAGGACACTCCCCCATTCCTGTTTGCTGTAAAGAAATTTACACTTACAGAAAATACATTGTGAAAATAACGCTGCATAGCCTACATTTTTTTTTGCATTACATGTATGAAAATTGGTGTGTGTGTGTGTGTATTTATTTATTTATTTATTTATTTATTTATAGGGATGCGCCGATTCTTTATTTTTGAAAGCCGATAACCGATATATTGGCTGATAAATCTAAATCCAAATTTTTATATAATTTTTGGGAGCCTGATTACAAAAACAAAAGTCTCACCATTAAAAGCCATGTCCCAAGCACACAATTATAATGTTCTCATTATAATATTACGTAGCCTATATGACAGACTTGTGCTGCACGTGTTGAACTTAACTGTATTTTCCTTTTTGAAGTGATTTCATCATATTTCAAGCAATTAAAAACCATAATTGCGGACAGTGCTGATCTGAGGCGTCTCAGCTGCAGGAAATAATCCATTATTTATCGGCTTTAATATATCAGCCAAATTTTCTTATCTGGCCGATAATGATAACATTAAAAATGAACATATATCAGCCGATACCAATATTGTGTCCAATATATTGTGCATCCCTAATACACACACACACACACACACACACACACACACACACATATCGTTGAACCCAAACTATCAACATTCGTTTTTTGCATATTTGCAGTTCCAAACAACAACTATCGGTGTCGATTAATTGTTAAAACCTATATATCCATCTACATCATTTTAATTTGTTTAAATAAGCTCTATTTTCATAACATAAGTATTCTATTTCTGCTCAGCTCACATGTTTGGTGTGTTTGAACTCCTAATGTTGGAGAAGTGTGGTGCGATCCTGTGTTTTCTGTCTCTTCTGCAGGATGGGTTTCATTCTCTCCAAATCCATGGAGCAGAACTTCCAGAAACAGCAGGAGTTCATGCTGCTCAACAGCCGGCTGCAGGTGCGAGAGATCGAACACCTTCATTAATCAGAGTAAAGTGGCCTGTGCGGCTGCATAATCACCTGAATACAGATATAAATATGGGCTGGAGTCTCTAGAATGAACATTTAGGCTTATTGTGAAGGTTGTGAACATGATCTCAGCACAGATCAAACACGGATGATTCCGGTCAGACCTTCATATGTTGCGTTGCGGGTCTTTTGTTTCCGCTGGCCTCCAGTTAGCCGAGAGCCACTAACCTTTTATTGCGATGGCGAAGTGCTCGTTTTGTCTTGCTTGTGTTTGTGATGAATCTCGGCCCGTGAGGCAGTCATCACCTGTGATGTTATGAAGGGAAAAATCTCCACACGCTGACAGATTATGAAGAATTCAGTAAAATATGGTTGTATTTGTCCCATTGCAGCAGCTCATAAAGCTCTGATGAATCCATATGAGTCACACCTTCACGTTCATTCCTTTCCCCTGCTCTTCATCACTCTTTCTACAGGATTTCTTTTCCAGCTTTAGTTTCAGGTTTTTACAATCACAAAATTCAGATGAGGAGAATATTATACCAGTAAGGTCTTGTTTGTTTAACATTAGTTAATGCATTAGTTAACAAATTAACAATGAAAATAAAATTTTAAAGCATTTATTAATTATTGTAAATGTTAGTAAAATAAAATTGTTCATGTTAGTTCACAGTGCATTAACAAATATGTCAACAAATATAACTCTGGATTTTAAAAATGTATTAGTAAATGTTGGAATTAACATTAAAGGTAGGGTAGGCAATTTGTGTTATAAACACTTTTTGTTATTCTGGTTAAAACTCTCTTCACACCCCGATAGCAATCAATAATAGAAGTGTTGAGTAATAGAATATTATGTACATATATCTTCTGTAGAAGTCTCAGGATTAAATAATGTCCGCATTCGGTCTGAATGAGTTGTAGACAGACGTCAGTCGCAGAGCACCACAAACAACAGCAGCCGCCTTTTACACTTCCTCCTGAACCAAAACAATGAGCTTATGCTGCGTTCATGCCCTGTCCCAACCGTAATTAAGAAATGGCAACCCGTGACGTTCCACCTGGAGCTGTTCACGTCCTGTTCAACGCCGAAATGAATCTGCAGCAGTCAGGTGGTACTACTAATCTTAATTTATAAATGCTGTAGAAGTGTTAGTTCATGTTAACTAACTAATGTTAACAAATGACACCTTATTGTAAAGTGTTACCCTTATATCAATTAATTTTGTAGAGTAACTGGTATCAGTTAACATAAACACATAAACACATTGCTAAAATTAATATATAAAACACATATAATACAAAACACATTGACTAAATTCTGAAGATTAAATTAATATTTCTTAGCTTTCTGAATGTTATGAATTCATATAATTACTATTAATATTGAACACCAAAATGGTTTCTTAGCGGTTTCTTTACACAAAGCCCAAATGCAGTGCATTCTCCTGCCCTCTTTTGATTGACAGGATATATCGGCCCTACTATTGGCTGTTTTTAAACAGCATTAGATTATTATGTTTCACTGAATTTCCAGCAAAAATGGCCATAACACTCTGATAAATACAGTAGTGGCCAAAAGTGATGTCCAGCCTTTGAAAACGGACATCTTCACTAGAGATGCAATGATATATCGGCCAATGATCGGTATCGGCCAATAAAAGCAAATTTTCGCACTGTCGGCTGATTATTGGCCGATATATCGGTGCATCTCTAGTGAAGATGTCAGTTTTCACAGGCTTGGCCACTACCTTACATGTCACAATATTACAGTCCATTTTTGCTGGAAATTCAGTGAAACATAATGATCTTCAACTAAACCTCATCTTATATTTTGCTCTATAGTTTCTCCATACCTCAAGTTTCTTATTTGTTTTCACATGTCAGGAACATAAAGCAGTGTAATTTACGCTGTAGAACAAAATGTTGGAGTATCATCAAAGTTATATTTTTCACAGACTTTATTTCACTTTATTTGAAAAACCCCACAGGTGAACTATTCTCCAGTGTTCTGACGTCATCCCTCTATTTAGTTTTAGTACTTAAACTTGTTTTATTTCAGTCAATGCTTATTTTATTTCCAGTGAGAAACCGTGTTTTTTGTTTCGGTGAAGTGTAAACGGCACAGCAGAATCTCTGGCACATTTCCGTCTCCACGTAAGCAGTAATTCACGTGTTTGGGACCGTGTGTCTGTGCTTTCGCTCTCAGTGCAGGTATTTCTGAGCCGCGGGCGCGCTTGGACGCTCATAAATACTCGTTATCAGCCGCAATCTCATAAACGTCCTAAAGCTCCTCCAGCACTTCCAGGAATCTGTGATCATCTTTCCAAATATTGTTGTTACTCATTGAACATCATATTTACTCAGTTTTTTGTTAGGATAACGAAAAATCATGACCTTTGTGCTTCAGAAATGCCACATGGAGAGTTCAGAGCGTGAACGTGGGGCTCGCGGTGATCAAACTCGTTCAGCTCTTCTGCTTCATTAGCAGACGGTTCAGAAGATCAGTGACGTCTCGCGTCTCCATTACGCTGTCACCCTCGTTTCTCCGTTCCTCGTCTGATTGTTGAGCGGTCAGAGGTTTGACTGGCCTGTCCGTCGCCCTCGGCTCTTTGTTTCTCACTTCTGCTGCTCTGAAATTCAAACTAATGACATTTTAATTGTCCTGAAAAGGCGAGATGATAAAATTGTGGGTTACGTGTGAATCAGAAAGGAGACGGACGCGTCCCGGTCCATTCAAGGCTTTCACTGATGGAACTGAACGCCGCGAGTGGAAGCAGGTCCAGTGACGTGCATTAATGCGTCTGACACATGTGCTCATATCAAACTCATGAGTGTGGCTTTTATATGTTCTCTGTTTGTTCTGTTAGCGTGTCACACGCATCATGACCCGTGTTCGGTGTTTGCGCGGGTCTGTCAGCCTCCCGTCTGGTTTACGCTTAACAGAAATCGTCACTCGTGGCCTTTCAGGAAAATGTCAGTGAGTTTCCCACCAGCGTTTCCACTTCATCACCTCTGCGTCGCTTCTCAACATCTCACCGAATCGACGCTTTCCTTTGAAGGACATCAGATCTGTGACAGTCATCAGCTGAAATCACTTCGTCTGAATTCATCGGTTGATAAAGATCGTTGCATTTAAAGTCAACAATATGTACTAAATGATTTATCATTATTGTGTTAAATTCATGATCCTGGTAATCTTGAATCAAAATCTTCTCCTCCCTCTTACAGCATCTCTTATCTGATGACGAGGGCGGGGCAACCTGTCACTCATGAGATCCACCAATAGTCTAATTTCTACTAGGGCTGGGCGATATATCGCATGCGATTGTCGCCATCACCATCACCTGCTTTCAAATGGAGCGGCATTTAATAGACAGAACCGTAGATCACTGAAAAGCCACGCAATATCGCGTTCATTATCGCAGATGAATCGCCTTCGATAATGAGCGCGATATTGCGTCGCTAGTCAGTGATCTACGGCTCTGTCTATTAAATGCCGCTCCATTTGAAAGCAGGTGATGGCGATTTAGCGGCAATCAGGGAACCGGCTTTACTGACGAAATGCGCGTGACAATCGCATGCGATATATCACCCAGCCCTACGCCCTACATTTGTTCTTGTTTGCCAAGCAGTTTAACTGGGGTATGTGGCGATATGACGACTTTAAACTCATAATTGTGCATTTTTGTTTGAGCGAATACAAGCTGAGAGACCTGCTGAAGCTCTGAAGTTCATTTATAAGAGCAGACGAGTGTGTTTTCATTGATTACTGTCATGTTTACCGTCCTGGAATCAATGAAAACACTGTTTCAGGATTCCCTCATTTGTCAAGTCAGCTTTATTCCTATAGCGGTTTATAGAATACAGATTGATGAACATTAGCGCATGTAAATAAACTGACGTTAGTCTGTGAGTTTCTCTGTGGAAAAATCATGAGTGAATGTCTCCGTTTCTCAGTTTCACTCCTGATTAGCACTTAACCAGCTGATTGGTTAAAGATAATTAATGCTTTTGTGTCGAGTGGAGTGATGCTCAATGGGAACGTGTGATTGGACCCTGGGGGTGGTTGGGTTGTCGTTTACTTCACCTCGTTAGCAATCGTTATTCCTGGTATTTTACATCACGTTGTTCAGACTGAAGTCATTAACACCTTGAGCGCTGCGAGTGTGAAATCAGAGAACCTGTAATCTGTCGCAGCACGTCTTATTCGCAGAAATGACTTATTAAAGTTTCATAATGAACACTCATGCTGAGATCAGATGAGGACTTCCGCTTGCAGACAGGAAGTGGCTTTGACCTCCAGACAAAACATGGAAATGTGAGGTGTTAACAGGCCACATACACATGCATTTATGCTAATGAGGGCTACTGAATAATCAAATAAAGGAGTATTCATTTGCATATTGTCTGTGACTGATGCTTTGTTTGGTCAGGAAGTGCGAGACGCCGTCACCTCCGTGTGTGAGTGACGTGTTCGTGAGGTCACGCGTGTCTCTTCACCTGAACACACACACACACACACGTCAGCCTGACACAGAGTTGTGTGTTTGTGTGTTTCTGCAGCTGGAGCGTCAGCTGGTGATGCAGAATCAGATGCGTGAGCGTCAGATGGCGATGCAGGTCGCCTGGTCCAGAGAGTTTCTCAAGTACTTCGGTTCTTTCTTCGGTTTGGCTACACTGGGTCTCACTGTCGGGTCTGTACACACACACACACACTCACTAAATATATATATATACATACACACACATTCTTTTACAGCAGTTTAAATACATTGCCTGTTTCATGAATGCCACTGAAGTCATCTTTATTTCTACAGCGCTTTATACAGATTGTTTTAAAGCAGCTTCACAGTGATAAACAGGAAATCAACAGAATGAATGATGAAACTTCATCAGATATGAGACAAACTCAGCAGTAAAGCAACTCTACAGAAGACATTATTCAGATCAGGTTTTCTCATCTGATAGTGTCAGTTCAGTCAGATCAATAGGGCTGGGTAAAAAATATCCATCGACAAATTTCTCGATTTTTACAAACTGATATTGATTCTTAACTCCCAAGAATCGATTAGTCTAGTCTGTTTTCAGTTGATGAATGAGCAGAATATGTAGCTCCTCCCATCCAATAAATTATGTAATTCTAATCTTTAACATTTCATTTATGTTTAATAAAACAGGCTGTGACACACAGATGAAATGATTGTCTGAGAGAGTCGCAGAAGTTTTCTGTTCGTCACTCGAACTGTGTTTGTCTCCAGAGCCGTGAAAAAGAGGAAAGCTGCTCTTCTGGCTCCCGTCATTCCTCTGAGCTTCATCCTGGCGTATCAGATGGACATGGCGTACGGATCGCTGATTCACCGCATGAGAGGTAAACAAACCCGTTCATCCTGAGAACACTTAAATAAGACCCCTTTACAGTCTTGATGTTGTTTTTGTGCTCTACTAGATTGAATGTTGATTATTCTCCTCATATTCTCCATTGTTGCAGCTCCTCTCTTCCCAGTCTGTCAGTAACGCTCTGTTTAGTTCCTGTCTCTATGAAGCCCCTCCTTCTGAAAAGCACAATGTGCTCTGATTGGTCGGCTGGAGCAGTGTGTTGTGATTGGTGTTTGGGAAATGTCCCGCCCCTTACCATAACCTCCAGTTTCAACACACTACTAACTAACTCAACCAGGCCCCGCCCCTTTATTCTGCGCATTAATTATTTAAATGAGGAATATTGTGAAGAAAAGTTTCAGGGAGTTCAGAAACAGAAGAACTCCCGCTGGAGGGACTTTCAGAGCTTTCTCATGCTCAAAGTGTAATAAAGCAGGTCCTCTTTGATCGTTCTGATGAATACGGCCAGAATGTAATTATTTCATCATCATCAGCGTGACGTTCTTACTGATTAAACATCTGACTGATCGAGCGCAGTGACGTCACAACGTCTTGTTTCCCTTTATTATCGCTGATTGATTATTGATTGGCTGTAGAAGGATTCCTCAAACGTCCTGCTTTGATGACGAGGGATTGTCGTACTTGTAATTAGTAGAAATGCTTTTTGCTGATGATCGTGTTGTGATGGTTTGTGATCATGTGATCCGCAGCCGAGGCAGAGAGCATCATGGTCTCTGAGAGCGAGCGTCTGGATGTGCCTCATGGGATGCCCACCTTCGAGAGCATCGAGAAATCCCGGCGAGCCAAAGCTCATCTGTCGTCTCTGCTGGAGAAATGAGTCACCTGACAAAGCGCCCTAACGACCTGAACCCGGAATTCCACTGAGAAACACTCAGATTAAGAGCGGTCGGCGCTTCTCCGGAAAAACCGCTCTGGGAATGTCATTGTTTCAGTGCTTCATGTTGATTCTCAGGTGTTTGTTCACACATATTGCCCAATTATTAGTTGTTTCAAACTGCCTGGAAAGAAAAATAACATGAGTAACATATATAATGTATATTTACAATGCACTTAATTATTCATTGTTGTGACAGAGCATCCGTTTTTATTGTGATCATGATCTTTGTGTCCAAAAATAAACATTTAAAGCAGTTTTTAATGTTTAATTTTTCCCTAAAATGTTATATAGATGAGTTTATTTGAATGTGTGTCATGCGTAACCAAAATATTTAATTTTTTTTTTTCAAAATGAAGCCAATGTTTGTTCATGAAAATAAATCTGATTGTATTTTATGATCGTTTGATTTTCTGTTCCGAAATTCCTGACCAAATGATGAAACAAGAAATCTATATTTTGGAAATAAATTATTCTCATTAAATCTCGTTTGTGCTCCGACATCATTCGTCAGTAGTGAGAGATATATCCATAATAATCTATATCAGTGTTCTTGATGTAGAAAAGAATTCAGTGATGTTAATCAATCAGCGTGCGCGCGCGCGCGCGCGTCACTGACGTCAGTCCGAGTCCGTATAAAGTCTCCGTGAACTGATGGAGAATCATCAGAAACCAGCAGCTCCAGAAACTTCAGCGGCTTTTCTTTCATAAAGTCACAGTAATGTTCCTGATGACGATGTTTCGCGTGTTTTCGGCTGTCGTGCTGGTGTGTGTGTGCAGTGTGTGTGTGTGTGAGCGCGCGGAGCGGGCGGATTTACCGAGAGATTTCGGAGTGAAACTGTGCGGGCGCGAGTTCATCAGAGCCGTGATCTTCACGTGCGGAGGATCCCGGTGGAGGAGATCCGACACCCCTCACAGTATGTACTTCATCACCATCATCATCATCTTTACCAGGGCTATTACACTAAAAGTACAACTACAAAAAAAATCGTTATTTGAAATAAAATAAACTAACATAAACACATGCCAAAGCAACATTTACATTTAGTTTAACTTGTACTAAAAATAACAAAAACTGAAGAAAAAAAAACGATATAGATACGTTTAGAAAAACGATAACTAATAAAAATGACAAAAACAGAATTGAAAATGGAAAATACAAAAATAGGCTATATTAAAAAAATATATAATGGTCTCTTGATGATACTAAAATAACAATAACCGCCTCAGTATCATCATTATGGTCATCAGTGTTTGCTTATTTAAAACCATGAGAATAAAAAACCCCGACCTGTGGCTTATTTAAATAGCTCACCTTTCAGTGTAAAATATACATTTATCCTATTAAAAGACAAAAATCCATGTTCCTATTTCAGTTATTTTATAAACATTAAAGAATATGAATTCTTGAGCAATGAGCTCTAATAATATATCAATGTGATACAATAATTAATGACAATAATGTCAGAGTTCTGGTTGAACTATCAGTAAATAAAGCTTCTTTATATTATTAAATGTTCTTCACACAGTAAGAGAAAAGGTGTTTTGGGAACCAGCGACTGTGAAAACTCTTTTCGAAGCTGTGTTTGTGTTCATGTTTGTGTTTGTGTCTCGGAGGTCACTGGCTCCTGGACTCGTATCTGGACCGGGACGCCGCTCCGGGCCCGGATGAAGGTGTCCCGCTGTTCTCGTCTCTCTCGGAGCTGCTGCGGGTCGCACAGACGGCTGCGGACGGGGAGACGAGCGCGAACTGGCCCCGTCCCGACCGGAGCAAGAGGAACTTCTCTCTGGGACTGGCGGGAATGTGCTGTAATCAGGGCTGCACGAAAAACGACATCGGCCGCCTGTGCTGAGAATCACTGATGATGATGATGATGATGAAGGACTCACACTGAACTGTTAGATCCGTCCCACTGCTTTCATTTGTATTTATTTCCTTTGACCTCATTAATAAACGTCAACGTCTTGATTGCAACTTTCATGCCAATGATTCGTTCATACACGAGAATCTCCAAACGAATAAAGGCAAACGATTTTACTCTGCTGTACCGCGGTAAAACCACCTCGTTACTGTATTAATCAGAATAAACAATTCTTCTGTTGTGAATGAAAGTGTTTCATTGTCAATGTTGATCAGAACTGAAGCGGCTCATCCGATGAAAATATGGTTTATAATAAAGCATTAAATTGTGTTTAACAAGAACATGAATCTTTCGAAGGTCCAGAGATTCAGTTGATCCTCTCATTAAGGTTTTTCTTCAGACTTTTCTGAGTGTTTAGATATGACAGAACATTATCTTTTCTTCTCTATTGTGCCGTATATCCGAGTGAAACGCTTCACAAACAAAAACAAATGTAGGGCGGGGCTTGATTTTGTCTGTGGGGAATTGATTGGATGGTTTTGGTGGATCTCACATGAGTGACAGGTTGCCCCGCCCTCATCTTCAGAGAAGAGAAGAGATGCTGCAAGAGGGAGATATTCTGATTCAAGATTACCAGAACATGAATTAAACACAATAATGATAAATCATTTAGTATAAACACTGAAATATTCTGTAAAAAACAAAAAAAACAAGAATAGTCAATTTTGATTTCATGGTGACTTTAAAAAGGAGATCTGGGATGTGTCTCATTCAGCTCCCTAGTTCACTAGTCAGGGCACTGATTAGAGCCATTTTAAGTGCTGTTTTAATCTCAAAATCCTACCAGTGCACCGAAACGGACGCTCCCAAAAATTCCCTCAATGCATCGTGAAAACCAGGGAGTATCGACGCTCACTATGTTCTGAAGCACGGAATAATGACAGGTGATGTTTTTTAAAATACAAACCATTATTTAATTATATTTCAGCATAAACATACATTGATAGACAGGTAGTGAACATAATCTAGCAAACATGTATTTATTTACAGCTGAAATAGGTTGAAAATGGATAAATCCAGTGGTTGGGTTAAATGTTTGCTCAACATGCTGGGTAGTTTTATTTAACTCAACTATTTTTTAAAAATTACTGTATTTCTTGCTTAAAATGAACCCAAAATTTGTTGGAAATGAACATTTATTAATATGTTTAATGAATAATAATTAAACAATAAACATTTATTAAATTGCTTATTTAGTTTTTAGTTTTAGTTTATTAGTTTATTTGGTCATCCATCCAAAGAAAAAAAAAAGCATTTTAAATTAAATTATATAATCCTTCAAGATTTCAAAGACAAGGACAAAGACCGAAAGGGTCTAGGCTGAAGTCTGAACTTATTATGCCTAACCCTCTTACCATAGAAAAATATATCAAGAAGAAAACAAAGTCATACATACTATACTTTACCAAAAACAGAAGTTAAAGCAGAATTAAATAAGGTTAATCATCTTCCCATTATTCACACCTTTGTAATAATAATAATCCTATTAATTAATCATTTATTTATTTATTTATTTATTTTATAATTCTAATCCCTTATATTTTTCAATGACATTAGATTTGTACATTTTTTTTTAAATAATTTTACTGTATAACACCCTTTTAATTTATCATCTAGACTATTCCACAAATTTACCCCTCTAACAGTAATACATTTACTTTTTTTATTTGTTCTCACATTGTTTTTTTGAAAAATACCTATTCCTCTGAGGTTATACTGACTCTCTCTGAGCTTGAACATCTGCTGGAGACTGTGAGGGAGCTGATGGTTATAAGCCTTGTAAATCACAACTGCTGTATTTAAGTCAACAAGGTCATGAATTTTCAAGGTATTTAATTTTATAAATAAAAGATTTGTTGGTGCAGAATATTTTTCCTGATTTACAATTCTAATTGCCTTCTTTTGGAGTAAATAGATTGGATTAATATTTGACTTGTAATTATTCCCCCAAATTTCTACACAATAACTATGTATGGCAGAATGAGAGAATTGTACAGTAAAAATAATGAGTGTTGATTTACAAAGTTTTTTATTTTACACATTATAGCAATAGTTTTAGCAATTTTCATCTTTATGAAATTTATATATGCATTTTCCAATTCAAATATTCATCAATATAAATCCCCAAGAATGTATTGGCAGTTACCTTTTCAATTTCTATATCATTTATTTTAATTTTAACTTTTTTTTTAATTTTCCTATTGCCAAATATAATATATTTAGTTTTACTTAAGTTCATTGATAGTTTGTTTATATCAAACCATTTTTTTAATATCCTTAGCTCATTTTCAACAGTATTCAGGAGTTGCTCTAGATCTGTCCCTGAGCAGTAGAAGCTGGTATCGAGTACAATCTAGATTTTGTAAGACCTCACAGATATCATTTATGTACATTATGAATAATTTGGGTCCTAATACCAAGCCTTGTGGGACTCCGTGTGTAATTTTTTTTTTTTCCAGAGTTTACATTATTCATTTGTTAGCCTTTCACTTAAATAACTTTTCAGCCATGCAAATGCAGTTCCTCTGACACCATATCTTTCCATTTTTTTCAATAGCAATGCATGGTCAATGGTGTCAAAGGCCTTACTGAGATCTATAAATACCCCCACTGTATATTGCTTGTTTTCTATTGCTGTTGTTATTTTCTCCACCAGTTCCATGACCGCCATCGAAGTACACCTATTAGACCTAAATCCATATTGTTGATGATTTTGTAATTTATTTTTTTCTATAAATTTGTCAAGCCTGACCACAAATAATTTTTCAAAAATTTTTGGAAACTGTGAAAGTAGTGAGATGGTCTATAGTTTGTGAACTGGTGTTTGTCTCCACTTTTGAAGATGGGTATTACTTTTGCAATTTTCATTTTATGAGGAAAGATACCTTGTTTGGTAGGGGACTTTTTAAGTGGACAGTGCTTGTCATAGAACTTAATTAGTATAGACAAGAAGGCATCATAAGCCTGATCAGGGTCTTCTGTTGCATAGACCTCGTCCCACGACTGCTCACACAGGTCCTCTTTGAGGGCAGCGATGGCTTCCGGTGTTCTGTGTCTTTTTAATGCATAAGTATCTATTGTAAGTTTATCATCCTTTTGTAGGAGTTCATGAAAAATACTAAAAACAGGAAGATGATCACTAATATCATTAATAAGAATTCCAGCTGTAATTTGGCTTTCCAGTAGGTTTGTGAATATATTATCTATTAATGTAGCTGTGTCAACTGTAATTCTAGTTGGTTTAAGGATAAGTGAAAAAAGATTATTGCTATACATAGTTGTAATAAAATCAGCAGTTTTCTGGTTATGATTTCAACTGATAGACACTCCAAGAGTTAATAAATGTTCACCTTTTGATTATTATTGTTGCCTCTGATGTGTCTGATTTTTAATTTCCAGCATATTTTGTGTTCAAGTGAGCAATATAATAATTTTTAAACAACAGTTAAATAAAACTATCCAGCAGGGTTAGTCCTTTTTTTAACCCAGCATTTTGAGAGTGTATTTAACATACTGTACTAAACAATGTCAGAAAGATATCAGTTCTCATAAATAGTGATGTTGACAATGAGGACAGGATCTTCTTCACTGAACTCGTACAAGATCACGATGTACTGATTCACGA
Source organism: Ancherythroculter nigrocauda (assembly GCA_036281575.1). Classification (NCBI taxonomy): domain Eukaryota; kingdom Metazoa; phylum Chordata; class Actinopteri; order Cypriniformes; family Xenocyprididae; genus Ancherythroculter; species Ancherythroculter nigrocauda. The sequence goes on from VTFQ01000017.1 coordinate 37,627,519, forward strand.
CCTCGGAAGATCGAGACACGCCCACCGTTTCAAGGCCTGAAACAACCTGAAATAAAGTTTTGTGTTTCAACATGCTTTTTTCTTTTTCCATATTTATTTCTAAAATTATTTTAAAGGTTATTTCATTTTTGTAAGTTGTCGAATGTGGTTTGTGACTGAGGGGAAAAATACATTTGAGAAGCAGATCTCGCGTGAGTGACGTGCTACGCTAAATTAGAATATTCAAATGAGAAAACATGATCAACAGGTGGCGAGAGTTGAATCCTGCCTGGAGCCGAATGTAAATGACAGAAGCTTCACCGGTAATAATCCTGATCGCACAGCCTCATCTGCAGGATCGAAAGGTAAGAAAGTGTTTTTGCTGCCGCCGTGCAGAAATATTAAATATACTTTCAACTCTTCAGCGCGCGACGTCATCAGTCACAAATTCAAATCTGCTTTCGCGCGGTTTTTCATCAACCTCATAATATCAGTTTTATGTTTCAGACATTTACATAGAAATGAATAGATTTAAAAACAGGTAATTTGTCAAAATATAAACCGATGCCCATTTAATAATTGAAAAAGGCCTAACCTTTTCAAATTGACTGGGTGTTTTATTCACCTCAAACACACATTGTGTATGTAAACAGACCGAATTTTATAATCCTTCAGTTCACCAGCTACACTTGAGAAGTAGATTGTGTAAACCCAATTACTTAAATATTGGAATATCAGTTATTTTATAGTCCATTTAATACTATGAATAAAACGAGAAAAAAAAGACCAAATCTATATTTGACTGCAAAGTGTCACGTGACACGCTCGCCGCGTTTTAAAATAATGGTTGCGTTTAACACTCGCCTCAGAATGTTTTAAAACAAAGCATAATATGATTTATGATTCATAGGTTTATGAATTAAATTACAATTAATTACAATTAATCTTCATTTTCTAAAAATGGCATAACTTTTGGTATAATAATGGAAGATGTACACATTCAATTTCTACTGAACAATATTTTATGTTATATTCATATATTATATAAATTTACTGTAAGTTACTTAAAACAAAGCCATTGTTTTCTGTTTTTCAGAAATAATTTTGGATTTACTCAATCTTTAAGAATGGTAAAATTTAAAAGTGGAAGAAGAAAACTTGGTTCATTGAAGAAATTTAAACCATTAGAAGACCTGGTTGCATGATTCTTTCCTTTTTCGTGTAGAGTTGTGCTCAGTTATTTTGGCTATATAAAAATAAAAAAGACACAAGACATAATAATAACTGAATTTACACAAAAGATCTAGTTCAAAAGTTTATATGCTTGATTCTTAATAGTGTGTGTTGTTACCTGGATGATCAAAAGCTGCAAACATTCACTGATGCCCAAGACAACACAACAAAATAAGAGCCAGTGGGTTGTAAACCTATGAACAGGATGACTGGAAATTCTGACTGGAATAAGACTGGAAGTTCTTATTTTATTTAAAGATCTACTTTTTTTTTATTCTGTCCTACAAAAGCTTCATAAAACACTTTCAAGAAGACAAAATAAAAACAATTTACCCTCCAACCATCCTGTGCAAATGTTTATGCCCCCTGAATTTTAATGCATTGTTTCCTTCTGGAGTATCAGTAAATGTTTTCACCATTTGTAACTGCTGGTTATGAGAAGAGTCCCAAACATGGATCTTATCATAAAGAAAATTATAAAAACAGTCGTAAATTAATGACACACAGTACTGAGAATAAATTAAGTGTATGTAAACTTTTGAACTGCTTTGAACTACTATTTGTGTAAAGGCAGATATTATATATTGTGGACTATATGTAAACATCTCATAATAATACATTTTTGTTGCAGTGCTAAATAAAAAAATATTTTTTATCTCACTTATTTTTTAAATTATTGATATTTTGCAGATTCTGAAAGGTGTTATCACATCAAATAATAGGCTACTATTCAACAAATAGCGCAATATGCTGATAGAATATTCTAGAGCTGAACATAACTGAGCAAAACTATTTTATATTTTACTAGAATAGTTACATCTATATTTTTTTTTTAGTTTTTAATTTATTCATTTTCAAGATTTTTCATGACTTGGAAATCACAATTTTAAAATTTCAAGCTAAATTCTCAAGTGTTCCATGATCGTGTAGCAATGTATTAATGGTGTGTGTGTGTTTAAATAGAGACTAGAGCGCATTTATAAAGGAGCTGCATGTCATCTGCTCATGTGATTGTCAATGGCTGTCTTGAGAAGTGATCAGATAAGGTGTGCAAAAGTCTTGGAAAACTTCTTAGAAAAAGGATGTGGATGAGGACATGAATGCTTTTTACAAGTTGAAATCTTGTAATTATGGCAACTCTAGCATGGTGTGAGCACCTGAAGTGCTGAGCACGTCTGTGAGGGAGAACTGTAAAAGGATGCGCGCCGCTAGGCGCGCCAGAAAAATACAACCGCACAATGTTTCTAGTAATTCGCCTATGTAACTAATTTAGTGTGAATATATTTTTTACATTTCGTGTGCTATCACAAAAAAACGAGTATCCTGGGGATGTTGGAGGGGCACAAGAGAAATATGGGGGGGCATTGCCCCTCCTAGTCCCCCCTAGACCCGGCCCTGGATCATATAATGATTTCAGTTCTCAAATCAGAACTAAATCCTCAATCACTGACGACAAATAAAACAATTATTTGCAAAATGGTTTTATTAACTTGATCTTATATTAAGAAAAGTAGACATCACTTTTGTTTCTTTGGGACATTTGTTTAACTTCAGTACACCAGTGTACCTCACAAAAATATCACAAATAAGGAGTGATATATTTATTTTAAAATAAAATGCAATAATAATTATTATAAAAACAATCATTTAGTGCATTCTCACTGATTCAGTAAAAGCCCATGTAGGAGAAATGAGAGAAAGATCCAGTGAGAGGATTGAGATTAAATGATGAAATGATCTGGAAGGTTTCCTCTCTGTTGTGCAGCTAAAATCTCTAACCCTAACATTGAAAATGAATATGGGACCACTGAAATAAAATTCTTGTATTTTATATTTACAATAAGCATAATAATTGCCACAACAAAAAAAAACTGGAGATAAGGTTAGAAAGCATGAAGCTTGCGGCGTCAGAATGCCAATATGTCAGTCGCGTCTCTGCTTCCTTCCACTGCAGAAAAATGAAGCCAAAATATTTCAGGAGCTGCGGTATCAAGGCCCCGCCCACACTCCCACTCCTGCACAGCTGTCAATCATGATGTTGCACCCCATTTTTATAGCATCAAACAACTAACTGAAACCAAACTTATTGGAAAAACAAACACTTGAACATGCATCGGCATGCTAAGAAATACTTAAAATGACTGAAACCATCTTTGGAAAAAAATGAATGATTATGACCTATACTGCAGCCAGCCACCAGAGGGCGATTGAAATGCTTTTGCTTCACTTTTCAGTGAAGGAACTCTTGATAGCAGTGCGTTAGGACACGACTTCTCAGTCTGACTTAGGATAAAATTAAACAGTTAATAAATGACTCCCAAGTGATTTGTTACAAAAGTGCGCGTCAAATATGCCAAACATGGAAGCTCGAGTGTGCGCTAGAACAGACCTCATTTACGCACGCACATTTGAACTTCTTCTTTTCCTTTTAATGGCGAAACCATCTTAAAGCTGCACACCGCCACCTACTGCACGACATCTGCGTGACAGCTGACGTAAAATAAAGGATCGGGTTTAGGATAGCCAATACCGATCAGTTAAAAACATGCTTAATCAGCCCAGATACAGATCCTTGAGATCGGCTCGGGACATCCCTAATCAGAAATGAGCACATGGAGAAAAAACATCCTAAAAATATGGTGATTATCAGCAGGTGCTGATGTGATGTTTTCACAGGATTTGCATATTTTAGTGATAAACTCACTCGAGTGATAAACTCTCACTAGAGATTTACATACACTGTCACAGTATTTCGCTCTTCAGGACGTCAAACTGATGCACCACAAACTCTCTGATGATCTGAAAGCCAGACACACAAGCTGTAAATGTACTAATATTACAAATGTATATGAGGCTGCATGCATAATTACTGTACACATGCCCTTTAAAGACACACTGCAGGACATTTCAGTCTAATAGGCTATCTCCCATGAACACTTGCATCCGCACACATCTGGATCGCCATACTGGACACAAACTTCTGCCTCTAAAACAGCAGAAGTGTTTCTGATCTTCTAGAGAAAGTTCAGTTCATCCAGGGGTTTTCAAACTGGAATTTGTGAAATAATGGAGAGAAAACAACATACAAATACTTACAAACTGAATTGAAAATAAAGTAAAAATGAATTATTTAATAATATGGTTATAATGTGTTGTACTCCCACTGAATGAATGGTCATTAGAAATGAACATAAACACCTGCAAGAAATTTTGAAAACCCCTGATAGTAAAAGAACATGCAGCATCCCATAATTCCAGAGGAAAAACAAGAAACATTGAAGGGAAGGCCACAGGATACTGAAGGCCGCAGTCACAGAACAGCTCTGTGATTCAAGCGTTAGATGTTCTCCTGCTCGTCAGACGCTCCTGCTGTCCTGGATGGCGTCGACTCTATGAGCGAGACCTTTGAACGTGGGCCGATCGCTCGGTTCTGCCGCCCAACACTCCTTCATCAATGAGTGAATCTGCAAGAGAGACGTGCGTCAAGTATCTCTGCTCTGGGCCGGTTGGTTACACTCCTAAAAATAAAGGTTTCTAAGGGGGGGGTTATGCAGTGATGCCCTAGAACAGGGGTGTCCAAACCCGGTCCTGGAGGGCCACTGTCCTGCAGAGTTCAGCTGCAACCCTGATAAAACTCTCCTGCCTGTAATCCTGAAGACCTTGATTAGCTGGATCAGGTGTGTTTGATTAGGGTTGGAGCTAAACTCTGCAGGGACAGCAGCCCGCCAGGACTGAGTTTGCCCATGCCTGCCTTAGAAGAACCATAATTGGTTCCCCAAAGAACCTTTCAGTGATCAGTTCTTAAAAGAACAATTTTTATGTAAAGAACTTGATCATCTAAAGAGCCCTCCAGGAACTGAGATCACTGCTCTAGCGCAATGGAAAGGTTCTGTGGAAGTTAAAGGTTCTTCATCGAGGTTCGATTGAGGTTCTGGTGGCTTTACCTCAGCAGGACACCCATCTGGAGGTGGCAGACGGTAGTTCCGCTTGAGCAGATCGATCAGGTGATAAACGATCATCTGACCCTGTTTGTCCTCACCCATCTGCTCCATAAACACCTGAAACAGAAACACCACGACACGTCACTATTATGCTAGGCTTTGTTTCCAGTCCAGTCAGCTTCATTTCTACAACTCTTTACAGAGTCCAGATCATTTCAAAGCAGCTTCACAGTAATAAATCAATGATGAAACTTCATCAAATATGAGACAAACTCAAATTCAGCAGTAAAGAAGCTTAAAGGTAGGGTAGGTAAGAACTGTATGAAAAAATTTTTTTTAAAATGTGTTTAAACTTTATTTATATATCAATACATAATTAAAATGTAAGTACTCTGAAAAAGAAAGTATAAAAATCGAGTGTCTGTAGACCTCTCACGACTGTTTTAAAGACAGCTCATTATTTCTATTCACTCCACCCCCTCCCTTCTGGGCTCCTTCCAAAGCCACGCCCCCAAAACACATGAACGCGCGACTCCGACCACTGAGCTGGAAGACGCATTATTTACCTGAGACGAGCGGAGAGGAAGGAGCACAGTGCATGACATCATGTCAGAATCACATGTAATAAAATAACTTTATAATTATGAAGATAAACAAACAAGATGTATTTTAGTACTCACTAATCAAGCTAGCATATTGATATTGGTAAAGTTTAAAATATATATTTTTTTGAATCGCTAACGAGCTAGTTATGTAGAAGGCAAAGCTAAAAACAGGTTGCATGATACACGTTTTTCCATTACCATCATTTACACTGTGATGAAGATGAATTTCGTGTAAGATTCATAACATATACGTTGTTCTGCATGTAAGAGTTTCCATGATGAAAGCATTGTTGACTCTGATGAGGACTACACTCCAGAGACAAGTACCGCATCGTCATCTCGAGGACAGGTCCGGGGTCGAGGGCGAAGCAGAGGAGGTCGTGCAAGAGGCCGTGCAACTAGGGTCCGAGGAAGTAGAGGCCGAGGACGGGGTGGTCGAAGTGCAGGGCAAGGAGCACTTCTTGGACAAGAGGACCTGCGTCGAGTTTTGGATCTTCAAGCTCAAACAAGGGCATGTGAACAGGTATATATGATCTGGAGTGTAATGTGCACACAAGTCATCTCAGAGAACACGAAGCTATATAAAAATAAAATAAAGTTCCTAGATGCGGAGTAACGTTAGGCCTACTATCTGTTAAACATGTGTTTAGTTATCTAAAGCAAAATTATGCACAATTCAACACTATAGCCATCATCTTGAGCTAGGCTATAGATTATTTATCGTCTCTACTACGGCTCGCTAAGTAATGTTATGTTAGCTATATTACGCAGCTACGTGTGCTAATGACACATGCTTCATGAAAAAATAAACAAAAAAATATGTACGATTAAAATACAAAAAGAAAGATTTACCTGTCCAGCAGAAATAAGGCCATCAACGAGTCACTTTTCAGCCCCTTGAGTTCCCTCAGTTCTCGCCATCGCTGGAAAGCCACGCCGATATTAACTCTTGTTTTATTTCTTTGTTTATCCAAAATGTTTTTGTTCCTTGCCTTTTCTTGTATTGTTACCGTCTTCCTTTTTTTGCCCGGTTTGCCTTCAGTAACTGCATAGGCCGGTACAGAGAATTCTGCTTGATGTTTCTCTGCCATTGTTTGGTACGTTATTCCTCTTGAATTCCCCAAATCAAACGTGCGCGCGCAAGTGGGCAGGTCATGTGTGGCAAAAGGGTGGTTGCCATGGTTGCGAGAGAGTGACAGCCGCCTAAGCCAATCCTATGTTTCGTCCCGAATGGAAATAATGAGCTGTGTTTAATACAGATTAAACGGTCTAGAGTCAATCGATTTTTATACTCTTTTTATCAGAGTACTTACATTTTAATTATGCATTGAAATATATAGAAAGTTTAAACAAATTTGGAAGAAAGTTGTTAAAAATTTTTTTACCTACACTGCCTTTAACAGAAGACCATAGAGTCATTATGCAGATCAATTCAGTTCAGGTTTTCTCATCTGACTAAGTGTCAGTGCAGTCAGATCAATAATAGCACTGAATATTAAGTGGTTTTCACACTGTATTATTATGACTATTGTATGTGTCATTGTGTCTTGTATAGTATAGACCCTGTTAATGTGACCGCTGGTGATTTACTTTGATTGTCCCTAAAATACATCTGTCTTCTGGTAACTTTCACATTATAGCCGCTTTTCCACCGAAATTACCCGGAACAATTTGTCCCAGGAACTTTTTCCCCCAAATCAGCTGCTGTCTGCGTTTCCATCCGTCTGAAGTACCGTGAAGATTAAGTCCGGTGATGTTGGACTGCGCGCGACTTTACAGTTCCTGCTAGATTTTGTCCTCCGCATATAAGCTTAATAAAGCCTGAACTTCATCGTCAGTCCATCGGTCATATTTTTTAAACTCCATTGTTGGTTTGAATAGCAAACAACTCTTACTGCACACACCGCAACAAGCTTTTAAAAATGGTGGTTGAAATAAAATGTAACGTGAACTCAACCAATCAGCATGTTCAGCGCCCGAAAGTTCCTGAACTTTGAAAATGTACTACCTCGTGAGCAGGGGCTTTCTAAGTGAGAATTTTTTAAACAGAACTTCATTTAGACCCTAGTTTCTGTGGTCGAAACACACCGAGTACCACCCTAAAGTCCCTAGCTCCTGGGGAAAGTTCCTGCGGTGGAAACGCGGCTTATGAGATGATCACAAACAAATAAGCATCAAGACTGAAGATCCTCGTCACTTACAGCTGGAGGACTGCAGCTTTTGTCACTGTATGTAAAGAGTTCATAGAGAACGACTCCAAAACTCCAGATGTCTGACGCCACGCTGAACTTGCTCTCGGTCAGAGACTCCGGGGCGTACCTTCATCAAACACATCATCATCATCAACACAAAAGACACCAATAATGCTGAATCAAATTCAGAAATATCTGATGATGAATGAATCTTTGTCAATCCGCTCACCAGAATATGGGGCTTTCGCCCGGCTCACGGACCGTGTAATACTCCTTATCCTGAGGAAGGACTTTAGTCAGGCCAAAGTCTCCGATCTTGACGCGAAACTCACTTTCCACCAGAATGTTTCGCGTAGCCAGGTCTCGATGGACGTAGCGCTTCGATGCGAGGTAGTCCATCCCCTAAACAAACACACGGACAGACACACGTCATGCTCACAGATGTTCTTGAAAAAATCTTTAATGTGTGTGTGAGTGTGTGTGAAACCTTACCTTGCAGATCTGAGATGCGTACAGCAGGAGCTTTATGTGGTCGAAACGCTCTTTGTTTTTCGAAAGATAATCTCTCAAACTACCAAACGGCAGGTACTCCATGACCAGCCGCAAGTTCTTACGACCTACAGACAGACAGAGAGGGAATCAAGAGAGAGACGCGCGTCGCCGCTTCAGGACCAGCATGCTCTAGTCCGGACACTCACCTGCGCTGTAACACACGCCCTTGTATCTGACAATGTTCTCGTGCTGCAGCGATCGCAGGATCTCGATTTCCCGCTCGAAGTCGCGCAGGTGCTCAGCCGTGCTGTGCTGCAGCTTCTTGACGGCGACGACCTCGCCCGTGTTGTCCTGCAGCGGGTCGTAGCGGCACTTCTCCACGCTGCCGAAGTTCCCCTGCAGACGGACAGACGGGAGTAACGAGGGCTGAAACGGTAAAGGTGAGTGATGATGATGATGATGATGGCTCACCTTCCCCAGCAGCTGGAGGAAGATCAGGTGTCTGGCCTCAAACTGAGTGGGATCCCGATTCTCAAAGGCTCCAGCGAAACCTAAAGGCCGATTCCTGCTGGGAAGCGTCTCGCTCTCCATCAACAGCTCGTAGTCTGAGGAACACAGAAGACAGGTGTGATGGACTGCGCTAGCGTCTCATGCTGCAGCGCGTGTGATTAGCGCTCACCTGGGGTGAAGAGGCTGTTGAGGTCTCGGATGACGGCTCTGAACGAGGGTCGGTGCAGCGGCTCGTAGTCCATGCAGCTGTTGATCACACTGGCCAGTTCAGTCCATTTAGGAGCCGGAAGCTGGTGCTTGTCCTCATAAAACAGCAGCTTCTGCAGGACAAACAAGAGCATTAACTCCATTCAACGACACGCGGCACACAGAGACGCTTCGGCCGTCTGCTTCACCTTGCAGGTGTCATAGGTGGCGAGTGGATGTTCTCCGCTGCAGTAGATCTCCCACAGTGTGGTGCCGAAACTCCACTTATCCGCTGCCAAACTCAAGTTCTTGCTGTCCTTCACGCACTCCGGAGGAACCCACGGGATACGGTCCAGCAGAACTGCGGACAGAACATTGTGAGGAGACAAGGCGAGTTAAATGAACAAACGTCATGTGTTTATAGAAGCGGCTGCGTGTAATAAATCGATCCCTACTGAAAGATGAAGTGTTGTCTGTGAAACACTAACTAGCACAAACTTTACTCACATTCTCTGGGCTGGACGGTGATGCTGATCCCCGGGTCGCTGAGTTTGATGAACGGAGGCGTTCCCGTCTTTCGGTCTTCCTCTCGGGTCACCAGAATGTTCCTGGCGCAGACGTTTCCGTGTATCAGGTTCTTCTCCTCCTGCGGATCAGAAGCACATGTTGATGTCTGGTTGGTTAGGGTTAGGGTTAGGGCTGCAGTGATTCTGACTCTCACCAGGTGGTGCAGCGCCCAGGCCAGCTGCTTCACCGCCTCCAGCTTCCAGGTGATGTTGATGGTGTTGTGGTTGCGCTTCAGGTACGTGTCCAGAGAGCCGAAGCGCACATACTCCTGCACCATGATGTCTGGAAGACACACACACGCACTTACAGACCTCATAAAACACCTGTGTGTGTGTGTTTGTGTGTGTGAGATACTCACGCTCTTCTGCACACACACACACGCCATAGTTCAGCAGCAAGTGTTTGTGGGATAGCTGGCTCATCATGCTCGCCGACTCAAAGAACGACTGTCACAGAAAGGGAAAACAGTCACGTCCCGTATGGCTCAAACTCATCAAAACAGGGACAAAGACCCTTTGGTTTTTCCCACAATACCTCTGTGTAGTTGCGGTGGGTCTTATCCAGAACTTTCAGCACGACGTCCATCTTGTGGATCTCGCCGTAATCACCGAGCTCTCGCCGGACGCCGCGGAAGACCTGCGTGAACGTTCCCTGACCCAAACTCTCCCTCTGAATGTAAGTCAAGAAAATACAGTAACGTCATCACACTGAACCCCAGCTAACAAAATAATGCTCTGAGAACGTTCCGCTAACGTTCCCATTAAGTTATTTCTGAATGTTTGTTCTCTATAACAAGTAGTAACATTTAAAAAATGTTAGACGAACTTCCAACTAACACCGTGTCTACACCAGACGTGACTGTTGTTGCGTCGCTGTCTGAAAGCTGTCTACACTGAACGACAAACCGACCATTGCAAAGCACTTGGACTACGTCAGAAATAGTCCTTAGCCTTAGAAATAGTCGTTTACTGTCGGGAATTACGTATCGCGCCGCATTCAGTGTAGACCATATCACTGATTATAATGGGTTCAATTTTCTTGATGCATCCGGTGTAGACCCGGTGTAAAACATTTCAGAAAAATGTTCCATGATCGATGTATAAATAATGTTTTTGTGCCAACATTTTGAGAACATTATTAAAGACCAGATAACTTTAAACAAATGTTATATTAATGTTACTGGAAGAACGTTCTGAGAATGTTAGCTGAGTAACAGAGAAAGGTACGATGAGAACACAAAGTGATCTGCGCGCTTACTGAGAAAGAGAAAGTCAATAATACAAGATGTTTGATCGCAATGTGTGCATTAGGGATGTGCAATTAATCAGATTTCCATCTTTGATTCCAATGATTATAAAAACACAATAATTGAGATTAAACTAGTATTCCACATTCTATTCCATTCCTTAACTTTCATAAAATGCAGTCTACTGCGAAACGTGCTTTAATTGTGATTCTGATTTTTGTTATGATCATCAACCCGAGTGTGTGTGAATGTGTGTTCAGACTCACAGTCTCCAGATCTTCCTTATGGATCTTGTGGAAGATCATCTGGTTGACGTGTTTGAACTCAGAAGGCGAGAGACGCGCGTCAGAGGTCTGGTTCCTGCACACCAGCAGGTTGGATTTATCTAGAGTTGGACACAAACACACTCGTCACTTCACGCTCAGACTACAGTCAGGCGTCTGCGGCGCGGCTCTCTCACCTTTGCTCCGCGGCGGACAGCAGCGGCTCAGCTGGAACACGTGTCTGTCGGAGCGCAGCGCCTCCTTCTGGTAGCGCTGCAGTAATTCACCCAGACTGGCAAAACTGCATTTGGCTCCGTTCAGAACAAACTCGCCAGAATGAGAGCGAACGACCAGACAGTGTTTGAACTCCAGCTGACCCTCGTACTGCAAACACACACACAGAAGAGTGTAAATTTAGTGTGTAAATAAACTGCGGTGGATTGAACGAGACTCAAGCCTTAAACCATGATCTGATCCACATAAACAAACACTCACCTCCACGACGAAGGACAGGAAGTACCGGTCATAATCTTTAGGGCTGCACCTCAGGATATAAACACCCCGCTGGTTTTCACATCGTCGCAAGCGGCTGATGGCAAACTCCGTCCTGAGTGAAGAAAACAACTCATTTCTAAAGGCTACGTGTGTGTGTGTGTGTGTGTGTATATACATATATGGCCATAAAATGTTTTATTTTTTCCCAAATTCAGTTTTTAAAATAATAGGGCCCTATATACATGTGTGTGAGTGTGTGAATCTGAACTCACGACACGGGCCCGTGGCAGTTGATCTGAATGGCCTCCAGCAGTCTAGGGGGCGCCACCTCCTTACACAGGTAATGATGCGCGTCTGTAGTGAGTCTGTAGTAGCCGTCGATCAAAGACACGAAGGACAGCGCCTCGCTCAGAGAATGAAACTCCAGCTCCTGTGGAGAGACACAGACAGACGCTCCAGACACCGGCTGATGTGAGAACGGACCATAATGCTGTGCGAGTGTACCTTACCAGCGTCTGACTGTCCTGTCTGTTTATTGAGACGATTCGGTTCTCGACCGATCCGTCTTTAGTCCCCTGCTTTATACTGATGTCGATGACGTCAGAGAAATCGCAGTAAACCTGCAGATCCTGAACAGGGAGAGACAGACAATCACAGTGAAGCGCTCCACCTTCAGTTCAGAGTATGAAATTTCACAATTTTCAATTCCAATACCAACGCAAAAACTACTAGCCTAACTAATTATTAACTAATTATCAAACATTAACGTATTATCCAACATTATTAAAGTCAAGTAAACAGTCAGTAATAAAATAACAAATAAATTGTCATGAGTAAGAGATTGATTAGACTAACCCCGTCTAGAGTGAATGTGAGCGCCTCGCTTATAATAAACCCTTCCAGCGTATCTGCACAACTGTTTGAGTTTGTCTACACTGAACACAAAGTAAACATTATAAACTGGTACTTTTGTCTTTCTCAACGGGTGCATGATGATGCTGTGTGGTGTTGAAAGCCTTGTTCGCTCTGACGTGTTCATGACCCGTTTAATCTATGAAGGTCTAAATGTTGCAAAATTTGGCTTGCACTTTTGCAACAGAAGCTGAATGTCTTTTCCAATGTAACATGTCAGTCATAGCCACGCCCCAAACCCTCCTCCTGCTACATTAGCCACACCCCAAACCCTCCTCCTGCTACAGTAGCCACGCCCCAAACCCTCCTCCTGCTACATTAGCCACACCCCAAACCCTCCTCCTGCTACAGTAGCCACGCCCCAAACCTCCTCCTGCTACAGTAGCCACGCCCCAAACTCTCCTGCTACAGTAGCCACGCCCCAAACCCTCCTCCTGCTACATTAGCCACACCCCAAACCCTCCTCCTGCTACAGTAGCCACGCCCCAAACTCTCCCCCTGCTACATTAGCCACACCCAAACTCTCCTCCTGCTACAGTAGCCACGCCCCAAACCCTCCTCCTGCTACAGTAGCCACGCCCCAAACTCTCCTGCTACAGTAGCCACGCCCCAAACCCTCCTCCTGCTACAGTAGCCATGCCCCCAAACTCTCCTGCTACAGTAGCCACGCCCCAAACTCTCCTGCTACAGTAGCCACGCCCCAAACCCTCCTCCTGCTACAGTAGCCACGCCCCCAAACTCTCCTGCTACAGTAGCCACGCCCCAAACTCTCGCCATAGGTTGATCAGAAAGTGATTGACGGATCTGAGCGGAAGCTCTCAGTGTTTAGATGGTGTCTGGGAGGCTCAATATTTACACTTCTGGGGGAGATAAACCCATGAATGGTATACTAATAACAGTTAATGAACAATAAACTAACCCAAACCCCCAATTCCTCCCCAGGAGCCACAGCAAAAATGGCTTCTTCATTTGGACCATTTACATTTGATGCAACTGGAGCATTATGCTGTAATCCCATAATTTAGAATAATTGTGCAACTTGATTTGGATAAAGGTGTCTCTAAATACGTCACAAGCCCAGCCAAGCTCAAACCTGCTCATAAACGCATGTCCATACCTCTCGGTCTCTCGCCTCTTTTCCTCGGGACCACCGGATCCCGTGGTTTCCGCTGATGACGATGGTGACGTTCCCTGTGGACGGCTCATTGACATGAAATCGTTCAGTGTAGAAGGCTGACTGCAGCGTCTCCAGACTGACCACGTATTTGAGCTTCAGGTCTCGTGGCGTGGCTTTACAGGCACCGAACTGATGAATGAACTTCCTGAATCGGAAGCGGATCCGCTTCCGGGTCACAAAGTGCTGATTCTGAATGTGCGCTCGCATGTTCTTCGGGAGGAACGACTTGTAACTGCAAATCAACCATGAGGACAGCAGAGTTTAGTTTAGTCCATCAGACTCTGCAAGGAAGCGGCAGGTCAAAGGTCATGAATGAGCTCTCACCTGTTGTGGTTGTAGATGTCAACAGGTGACTTGGCTTTTTCTTTGGCCAAACGCATCATATCAAGAACAGCCAATCCCAAACACTCTTCCTGAAACTCCAGGCTGATGGGAACGCTGACCGCGCCACTCAGAAAATCTGACCTCCACTGAGAGACGGACAGACAAGATAAAACTGCTTACAGATGGAAATCTACACATGGCACAACAAATCACGTGTGACGATAAGAAGTGTTGCTTCTCGTGAGAAAACTGGTAAAATATCACTCGTCATGATTTTATGTCATGCATTATATCATTATGACAATAATTATTCTTGTATTGTCTAATTAATTGAATGAGTGCTATGAAAGTGGAAAAACACAAACAAAATAAGGATGAAATAACGCTATCGGTTGTAAAATCAGTGTCGTGGATTCTCCTCACCTGTGCAAACAGGTAGGCCGTTGTGATGTCATCAAGCACAGGTGCCTCTGTACTCTTGGTGACCCCGTACCTGCGGGCGGAGTTTGAGCCGCTGCCGTACCAGCCTGGAAAATAAAACCTGCAGACGGAGAGGATTAGGATGGAGCTGATGGACGCAGGCTGACCGCTGCTGAAGCTGATCCTCACCTGATCCTGAACAGCAGCGTCTCATTGGCCGAGGGCTCCATCTTGAAGATGTGATTGGGCGGAAGCCACACGCGGTCTCGCTCTCTCATGAGTCCAAACAGACTGCAGTACGTGGGACTGACACCTGCCACACATTCACATCAAACATCACCTGAGTGACCTTTGAACTGTCAACACACTCACTGTGTTTGTGATGAGGACAGAGCCGCAGCATTAAAGAGGGAAGTGAATGAAAAGAGGAAGTAGTTCAGGGTGTGTCATTCACACACTTACTTAAACCCTGAAGATGGGTAAACAGGAAGTGGTAAGAGTGGGAACAGGAAGTTTACCAGCCTACATTAACACTCTAGCCACAGTTTTGCAGTAACATGCATTCACCCCTCAGAACACGCTAACATGTTACTGGCGTGATGTAATTTAAGTTATCAAGCACTGATAATGTTCTTGATACGCGTGCATGTGAAGCGTTTGCGGTTTAAAGGGGTGATGAACTGCGTTGGTTTATTGTTTTATAATGTTTCCTGAGGTGCACTTATAATGTTAGTATGCTTTTTACATCAAAAATGGACATAATTTAGAAATAAAAGACATTTTTCTACCCTGGCTTTAGCCACAGATTTGAACGCTCCATTTTAAGGGGCGTGTCTCTGAGACTTCAGTGTAAACGCCCACTGCTGTGATTGGCTGACATCTTTGCGTATGAAATAGTTAAAGTATTACTCTCTCAAACTTTTAGCACATTTTTACTATTACAGCTCTCAAGGTTAACTATTCGTGAAAAGTGCTGCATTATATTTAGATCGTGGCATGAAAGGTTGCAGTTGTTGAGCTCATGAAAGCAGTGATCTCGTCATTGCAACTCAATTTCTGCACACTAACTAAAGCTTTCATCATAACTAACAGTGCAAATGCAATGTAAATAAGAGAGTCGTTAAATAAAACTTGAGTTTTGGCGCGAGTCCAGAACTCAGTCACTGATAAACTTTGATTGACAGCTCTAGCGATTGTAAAGAGAGCGTTCTTTATATATATAATTTAATCACCATGAAGTTGAGCGTTTAGTCACTGGTTAGATTTACTGACACACAGACAAAGAACATATATAACACAGAACAATAATTAACACAGTTACTGACATGTTGTTGCATTACTGTCGAGTCCATATCGTAAAAGTCTGTTTGTGCCGAAATGCGAAGAATATAAGAATATAACAGTAGCACCAGCTGTGTTTCCATCCATTGCAAATTTAAATTCTGTGCAAAATTGGAATATGGCTTAAAATCATCACTTCCTGGGAAAATGGCGCAAAATATCAGTAATAAAAATGCGAGTCATCATAAATGAATTGATGAAACACAGTAAACGCTGTCATGTGATCTTGCGTTCGGATGCTGGTGTTTGGGAACACAATCGTGTGACACGCTTCTGGAGGAATTAAACCAAATCATTCTGATGACAGACTTTGACTCAGAACCACCAAACCAACATCTGAGATGCTGCGATGTGATTGGTCCGCTGGTTAGTGCAGTTATCCAATCACAGCCTCTGCTGAGGCAAAGTCGCATGAGTTTCTTGTTGAAATCCAGTCATTTCAATAGCAATCCACACGATCGTGAATCGGGCGAAAGATTTCTCTCACGCAGGTTCGTGCGAATTCACAGTGTTGACCGAGAAAAAAATGCTTGGTTTGAAAGTGACTTCATACGTCGCTGCACCACTGATTTAACCTTTTACCCGTGAAATCTGGCTCATGTGATCAGATCTTTAAGCGCTCGAGAGGAGACGCCTCACTCTGAATTACTCCTGAAACACTCTTTCATGCCAAACCGTTTCTGCACATGCAAAATACCAGCAGTTATACATGATTAACTTCATCATGGTTTAATGAGGAAATGAAGCGCAACCGCTTGAGTCTGCGCGCACACACACACACACACACACACACACACAGTTGTTCTGGATCAGTAACTACACACACAGTACTGATGCAGATCAGTTATGAATCTGGTCATAATCGCGCAGCCGTCACTCACCGCACTCCTTGGCTGCGCTTATGCAGATCTCTTCTGCCACGTATTCTCCGGGCGGATACGGCAGCGCACTCGGTTCGTCTCTGCAGCAGTACAGATGAACCTGCAGGGCGGCGCCACTGGCCTGTTTCTCTGACCGGGCGTCGCCGTTCACATGTGACGTCTCCATGGTAACAAGCGCTGTCAAAGCCATCCAAGTTTCACCTGGAGAGAAACAGGCACAGTCTTTACTTTAAAACACACTTTCTGGGGAAAACTGCATTCAAGTTCAAAAGTGAAAATAAAAAGCTTTTCAAAAACTAATTTGAAAAGCAAAACTCAGCAAACAATCACCACATCCTTTATCTTTAACAGTAATATACTATTTTCAGGTTATTCCCTGTTCATCAAACAGAAAAAAATCTCATGCTGTCCTTTCAAACCCACATGACTTTCTTTCATCTTTGGAACTGCAGGAGATGTTTATCAGATTGTTTACCGGGGCTGAAAACAACAACATAAAAGAGTTTTTAACAGTGTCAACCTGGTGAAATATGAGTAAAGTTGTTGCAAATGCAAATTTGAGGGAATAATTATCCGTGAATAATGATCTTCAGAAGATGCTGAGTGAAGCACACAGTCACAGTGACGTCTGAAGGTGTTTTGGATCTCGACGCCCTGATCTCTATCTGTGTTTGTGTGATAAAGAGCTGCGAACATCCTGCTGAACCCTGACCTGACCTGAGCGCTGCGCTGAGGGGCTGATACTCCTGTGACGACTGCTGCTGCTCTCATTTCACACACTCGTGTGCACAACGCTTACAACACACACTCACACTGTGCAGCTAAAAAGCACATGTAGGAAAGTGCAGCAGATCAGTGTGTGTTACAGTACTGTAGGGTCGTGACCTTCTGACGGTCAGTGAAGCTTTACGACGACTGTAACGAGACTTCAGGGAGTGTCGCAGACACGGGGCGATCGGATCATGAGAAGAACACGGACCGAGATGATCCGGATGCAGGAGCATTAATGGAGGCTGTTTTTCAGTGATTTCAGAGGCCGTTTACAGCCGGTATTGAGATGTTTTGGTCGATCGGATCACAAGTGGACGACACTAAATCCAGGTGTAAACGGGGTGTAAAACGTTTTGAACTTTCAACCGCTTCCGGAGGTAGTCGAAAACGCATTCGACCGGATTTCTTTCATAGTGTAGACGCTCATGTGGTCAAATGTGTTCGAACAGCCTCTAAAAGACCCACTACTGAGCTAACGCCCAAACATTATGGGATCATTAAAGTTGCTGACTGAAGACCCAAGTTTGGTTTGAAGATGAAAAACATACCAAGCACAATGTTCTCTCGCCATTCCTGATTTCTAACACACACCATTAGTGGCTGCCAGAGCAGAAACGAAAGCTGATTCTCCAGTCGCGTTCATTTGTAAATTGCGTGAGCTTATTTTGTCCATTAGATCAAAAGATCTGAGAAAACACACATTTACCCACCCATTGACCCTCCCCTCGAAGAAACAGGACAGGAGTGGTTGAAAGTGGACAAAAGAGACGGATTAAAACACCAGGTGTAAACGTGAACGTGTCTCCCTCGTCTACTTGTGATCGATCGACCGAAACGCATCTTAACACCAGCTGTAAGCAGGGCCAGAGAGAGAATGACACAGATCGGTAACTGACCCGTGAACCTCGCCAGACTCTCATACGGGTGAAAAGAAGCAGAGACCACATGTGAAGTGACCAGTAGGAGTTTGCTCTGCAGCCGTATTTAAAAACACTGAGGACGGCGTGAATCACCGACAATCTGGACTCTCAGAAACAGGAACTGAAACATCAGAGCGTGTACATTTTATTAGAGCGTGATTTAATGGTGTGATTGACAGTCACTGCTCTCTTGGGTTTTTCCTTGAAGGACAGAGAAGTTAACGACGTGTTTCCATGAAAGCTGCTGTTAAACTGACTGAAACCATTTAAAGTTATTTCATCAGGAGAGACTCCTAAAGGCCCGTTAGTTTAAGAAATATATGAAGAGAAGATATAGTTTAAAGTACTTCTAAATGTGAAAGAAAATCAGAGTCCGCAGCACAGCTATAATGACACCGGCACAGAGGAAGGATATCACTTTCAGAATGATGTTTTCTCCAGCTGATGAAGGATAAAAACACTGACAGCCAATCAGAATCCATCCTGCTTTAACTCCCTTAAAAATAAACATCTTGTTAAACAAACTCGAGGGTTTAATTCAGTCTTTCACACACACCGTTCACTCTAATCGAGTTCGTCTGTTGTTTAGGAATGATCCTTCTGATCACTCAGATGTGTGAATGTAGACGCTCATGCGCCGTGACATCAGAAAGCCGTTTATTTGACCTGATTCATCAATGCACATTTCTCTAAAGACAGAAGAGATGCGATAGTGTTGCACAAAAAACACACGGGACCAGATTTTTCCACATGATCTGAAATGAGATTAATATCCACCGTAATGCAATATTTGTGCGCATCTAAATGAAGTAATCTTGGAGTTATGCGTGTCACACAGCTGTAGATACAATCTGAGTGAGGAAGAACGAGATATAAATGAGAGACAAAAGCGTCTCAATCCTCATGTAATAATGCCCAGCGTTCAATTAATTCGGGTATAAGATCCTGCCCTACTGGAACCAGATATTTCACACGGACTTTAATGCTTTCCTGAACTTTTCATTTGCTTGCAGTCCTGCTCACAACAACATGACAAACGGTCAGAAAACACGCGCAGCTGAAGCGAGTGTCCGTCTGTTATCAGGCCGAGGCAGTGCTGTTATCTGCTGTTTTCTCACAGCTGCTCGCAGAGATACCAGAGAAAAACCGTACTGAGATGTTGCTGATGGAAGCTCGTTTCTGCCACAGAATAAGACATTAAGAAGCTAATTGTGACTTTCTATCTCACAATTATGACATTATCCCCTGGTTTCACAGACAAGGCTTACGCTCGTCCTAGACTAAAATGCGTGTTTGAGCTGTTTTATCTGAAAGAAACTTGTACTGTCATTGTTTTGTCTCAAGATGCACCAGTAATGTTTTTTTCTAGTGAAAGTTTATAAAAGCTACTTAAATATCCTAATTGAACTGAGGCCTAATCCTGGAAACCGGGCCTTTATCACATAATTATGAATTATCATCTCACAATTGCACGTTTATATCTCACAATTATGAGAAAACTGTGAGATAACTTTTTTATATTTAATTCCATGGTGGAATCAAGCTTTAATTGTTCCTGCACTGCAAATCCACCCAAACTAAGAGCTTTTACATCTTACAGTTAAAGCACAGAGTCATTTTTTGGGTGTAAATTAATGCATTTGTGTTATTAGAAAGTAATTTGCAGTTACATCAGAAAAGTGACGTGATCACATAATTCACGTTACTTGTAGGGCTGGGTATTGACAATTTTCACAATTTGATTCAATTATTATTCACATGCTTTCGATTTCGATTCGATATTGATTATTTTGGATGTAGTATTTCAGTTTCAGTACATGGAAAAAAATCTCTCCAGTAATGCTGTAAACTACACATGAGAGTCAGCTGGTGCTACTATAATAATACTGAAGGTTAAATTAACTTATTTATATACAAACACTTAAATTACACTCAATGATGCTTTTATTATAAATAAAGTTTAGAACTACATAATCATATTTCTACTCCAATTCGTTTTTTTTGTTTTTTTTAAATGTAAACATTTAAATGGCGGCTGTCATAACTGATTTATTCAAACATGCATTAAATATTGAAGAACATTATAATGAATATGTAACGGTGCATAGCTATATTTATCAGAATGTTTCTTTCTAGAGTCACTTTTCTAGCTGACTAATGAGTTTATGGTCACTGAATGTGTTTTTCTGAGGTAAATGTGACGTCACGTGACATTGAAGCTGTTTTATTGAGGTTGAAGCACTGATTGAGCGATTACACGAGACATGATACGGATTTCAGTAAGTTGTACTGTATATTATAACATACCTTCAGATGTTCATGTTTATTTCGCTGTAACTGGTATTAAAGCGGAGGAGAGGATGATCACATGCTTCTCTTTAACTGAGGCGCTAAAGCGATCCGTCACGCCACATTAAACAGCGCCAAAACGGTATTTATTTTTTGAATCTCATAATAAGATGGACGTCATTTGAAATCTGAGACTTTGCTTCATATCAAAAGTAACAAAGCACAAAGATTATTGCGATTTATTGGATGGGAGGCGCTACATATTCTGCTCATTCATCAACTGAAAACAGACTAGACTAATCGATTCTTGCGATTTAAGAATCAATATCAGTTCGTAAAAATGAGAATCGATTAAAATCGAGAAATCGATATTTTTTTACCAGGCCTAATTACTTGTGATGCGTTACGTTACTCGTTAAATCAGAAGTGACGTGATTACATAATTCACGTTACTTGTAATGCGTTACTTTACTCGTTGCTGCAGTCAAAGACCCTTGAGGAAACTCTCAGAAGCCCATAATAATCATGACAACAGCAATGTCCTTCAGTCTACAGCATATGATAAAGCTCATCCCAAAGCATCTGTTTGTGACAGCAAATCTCACTGATTCAGTTCAGCTCGTCGAACTGTGAGAATCTGTCACTTTCATAAAGCTGTCAAACCCAAACCACAGCGATGTGAGAAGCTGCAAACATTCAGTGGTCAAAGAAGGTCTAAACAACAGACAAACAGTAAAACGGGCCACATGTGTGTCATAACAGAGCGGGATGAGGGGAAACCCTCCGGATTCATAGCGAAACAGAAACAGGATTTTCCAGTAAGTGGATCTTAAAGGACACGCGCACACACACAAACAAACAACAACAAAACAGCAAAAATCAAACCCTGAAGAATCCAAACAACCTTCTGAAGCTTCAATCGCCTCAACGACTGCTCGATCGGTTATAAATATCCCCGTGAAGATAAACGTGTGTGTGTTTATTTACTAAAGTTACTCACTGATTCTGTTGTCATGGAGACTCGAGCCGAACCGAACCGCATCACCGGATCGAACTGAACCCGAGACCGACTGTCCCGTTACCGGCTGTCAAACTCACATATCCGCGCCTATGGAGCGCGTTAGAAGCTGTAAAGGAGCCGAACCTCATTTACGGATCGGGATCCAGAGAGACGCTCATCGCACGAACTTCAACTCCGATCACTCGTTCCGCCGCCGCGAGCGCGCACGCACAGAAGCAGCTGCGTCGGTGGGCGGAGTTTCTACGTCAACGTCATCGCGGTTGAAACGGACATTGAAGTTGGAAAATAAAAAATATTCAGGTTATTATTTACAATATAAATTGTATTTTATTAGTTTATTTTTTTATTGTTAAATTGTTTTGTTTTGTTTTTTTTGCTTAATTATCCATGTATTATTATGCCGTGTCCGTGGACGTGCAATTAATTTGTAATTTAAAATGAACTAACAAGCACCTAAAATACAGAGGGTTTTGACTTTCACTGAAATGATTTAGCAAAATCCAACAGAACATCTGAGTTTCTGTCTACCTTTGAGAAAAAGAGCCTGAACTTTGGTTTGCAGTGTTTTCATGTTACTGCCTCTCGGGGTGGTTTTTGATTTTCTCATTTGTAAGTTACTTTGGATAAAACATCTACTGAATATGACAAATGGACAGAGCTATCACCTCGCAGTAAAGCACAAACTCATATTAATTTAACTCTTTCACGCATTGAGGTCACTACAGTGGACACCAGTGCATCATCCTGTAACACTGCCACCAAGTGGCAAGCCGGTGTATATGGAATTTTTTCTCCGACGGCCTCAGAAAAGCCATCTGCTCCAGAATATCAATCCATTCCTTCTATCCTACCCCAGGAGACTCTTGCAGGTAAAAAAAAAAAAAAAGTTGTAGGGTAACATCTAAGGAGTCATATCATTGTTCAATTTTCCAAGAACTGATTTTAGATTGGGAGGAAACTGTGATTAATCATCTGTCCACTAAATTGGACATCATGCATCACTAGCTATAGTTCAGCTATAATTCATACTATTACTGTTACTGTTGTTTTTGAAAATACTTCATCTGCAGTAACTTTTTTTGGCTGTAAATAAATGCATTTGTGTTATTAGAATGTAATTTACAGTTACATCAGAAAAGTGATCTGATTACGTAATGCATGCTACTTGTAATGCGTTACTTTACTCATTACATCAGAAAAGTGATCTGATTACGTTATGCACGTTACTTGTAATGCGTTACTTTACTCGTTACATCAGAAAAGTGATATGATTACGTTAAGCACGTTACTTGTAATGCGTTACTTTACTCGTTACATCAGAAAAGTGATCTGATTACGTTATGCACGTTACTTGTAACGTGTTAACCCCAATACATGAAAACACCTGGGGCCCGTTTCAATAAGGAGGTTCAACCAACTCTGAGTTAAAACTTGAACTCTGAGTTTTCTGTTTCAGAACAGCTGAATTGAGTTAGTTCAGTCGACTCTGAGTAGGTTGACTCGGAGTTCAGCGCATGCACCACGACTATGAAAAGCCATCATCAATGGAGCTCCGATATTACGATTCACCATGGCAACAGCACATGACAATAGGACGTCCGGATACTTCTGAGTCAATGCAAGTTTAATTCTTATCACTGTATTGAATTAATATTCATTTTCATGGTATCCCACATGCAAAAAAAGAAGAAAAAAATAATAATTTAACTGGATGCAATAATAAGAGTGTAAATGATTTTATCATTATTAAACACTCGTTAGGCAATTTACTTCCACTTTTAGAACATTTTCTTCATTTTTATTGAAAATAAATGCCTTTCTTATGTGATGGGAAAAGGAAGAATAGCGAGCTCGGCAGAAGGCAGATTTGAACCCCGTCAATCGCATCACAAGTTAGTTCTCCGCACCCAACACACTACTGCCTACACAGCCACAAGAGAGTATGACAATTTTAACCTGGTCTGACATTGGTGGGCGGAGCTACTGTAAATTTGCACTTAGTAATAGACACTCCAAATAATCTTGTTTTCTGTTTTGCATTAAGATTATTTTTATTATCACACTGGCAGATATTGATAATTTTACTTAAGTAAAATGCACTTAATTTAGATCCCCCCCAGGAAACAAGACTAAATATCTTATATAATTTTCTTATATGCAAAATCCATCTTGATTTAAGAATGTTTAGATATTTGTACTTGAAATAGGACAAAATATACTCAGTAAGAAAAGCATTTTTGCAGTGTGAATGAATGTGTGAACTATTTAAACATCACTTGCACTTTAAAAAAGGGGAGGAGACCGAAGGAAACTCTGGGTTTACCGAAGAAAACCTGCTCCTGACCAGGTTAGGTTCACAGAGTAAGTTACCATGGTAACTGACTCTGAGTAGAAGTTACCTCTCTTTCAGAAATGGGCTTGACTTAACCTGCTTTCTCGGGTTTGACATACCTCCCATTCTGAAACGGAAAACCCAGTTTCCCTCATTTCATTCAGGGTTAACATACTCAGAGTTTTCACTTAACCTCCTTTCTGAAACAGGCCCCTGATCACTAGTTTTTCTAGTCTGAAAACATCAACAGGTCAATGTAGATTTCAGTCTGAGGGTTACTCAGAGAGGAGAGCAACAGTAGAAATTTGATCAGCTAATAAGAGTAAATCGACGTACTCTGGTAGAATGTTTTCAACATAGTCTGAGTTGAGTTTCCAGAGTTGGACCTTCACCAGATCTTTGATGGAATCACGTCCTCATTTTCTGACTTCAAAGATGAAGTTGTATGAAGTTCTTCTCTGTCTGCTGGTCGAACGGGAACAAACTCAATTGTGTTTTTTTTTTGTATATTTTTTTATAGTTTTCACATTTTATATCATTTTTTCATTGGTTTGTTAAACACACATAGTATTACTGTATTAAACATAATACAGTAATAACAGTATCTCTTCAGTTAAACCCATAAACGCCTACTGTCCACTCAAGTAAAAATGTCTGAAAAAATGTAAATAAAAAATAAATGTTCAAATCTTATTTTTCATGCCTTGAAGAGCAATAAAAACACATAAGAAAAAAACCTGAGGTCATCATAATTCAATCTTGAAAGGGTTAATAAGAAAAAAAAGATTTATTTCACCATCAACTGGTTTGGTTTCCTTTAATTATTTCATCCATTTGAGGAAAATAAATCAGTCGCACAGTCACACAAATCTTTATGAAAATACTTAGGTTAAACAAATTAACTGTGATTTGTTTATTTTTTAAGTCCTGGTGTTGCTCAGAAAGAGAGATGATGGAGAATGTCAGAAAATTTATTTATAGGATTTTTAAAAAAACAAATTTTTATGAAAAATACCTGCATCAAAAAATTACAATGGTTTAAAATCACATTAAACCAAAAGTGAACGTGCACAAAAACAAAACATGAAGTGCAATAATAAATAAATGTGTCCTGTGAGGATCATTTACAGTATCTGTGGAGAGCAGCTGTATCACAACATACGTCATATTGATTTCACGTGATTCACACGTACATTCCAGTTCTGTGTTTCATGGAGGCTAAACTTTCAGAGCTTGTCTGAGGTCATGGAAAAATCTGACCAGTCCAGAAGCCATGGCCGTATCCACGGCCGTCTGCGGCACCATTCCCCTCAGGTCCGTCTGGATGTATCCGGTCAGTAGACTGACAGCGGGATCCTCCGTTGGCACACAGAACCAGCCGCACGGGTGATTGAATCCTCGCACGAACCCCGGCTTCTGCTCGGCATGATCGACGCTCACGCCTGAACGACACAAACATCACATTCAACCTCCGTCAAGAGTCACGATACGGCTCAACCCAACAGAAAACTCAAGAGACGTGAGCGACTGACCGCAGGACATCAGGCCGCGCTGATAGTCGCAGGTGTAGGAGAAATCCACAAACTCTCGCGGAGAAATGATGTTCCACAGCTGCCCCGCGGTGGTGTATTTCACAACACAACAGCCCTGAAACACAGTCAGTCCGTCAGTTCCTCTGTCACGTGCACATCTTTGTGTCGAGGATCACAGAAACAAACACAGATTTAACCCTATAAACGACTGTATCATATTTAAAGGGTTAGTTCACCCAAAAATGTAATTTCTGTCATTAATTACTCACCCTCATGTCGTTCCACACCCGGAAGACCTTCGTTCATCTCCAGAACACAAATTAAGATATTTTTGATGAAATCCGAGAGACTCGTCCATAGACAGCAATATAATCAACACTTTCAAGGTCCAGAAAAGAAATAAAGACATTGTTAAAACAGTCATGTGACTGCAGTGGTTCAACCTTAATGTTATGAAGAGACGAGAATACTTTTTGTGCGCAAAAACAAACATTTTTCAAACAAATTTGTCTCTCGATGTTTTTACTACTTTTCTGGACATTAAACGTGATAATTTTGTTACTTTCAATGAAGGATAAAAAACCCTCTCGGATTTCATCAAAAATATCTTAATTTGTGTCCTGAACGTAGGTCTTACGGGTGTGGAACGACATGAGGGAGAGTAATTAATGACAAATGTCATTTTTGGGTGAACTAACCCTTTAATACGCACGTTTCTAAGGCTCTAAATGAATGATATGATAAACCTGTCACACTATAGCAAATTGCATATTTTTACATAAAACTGAGATGTTTTTCCCTCCATATTCTCACTATTATCATTCTATATGAGCCATAAAATCCTAATGCATCAAATATGATCCTCAACAAGTTTTTTTTTTTAAGATTTGTAAAAAAATATTTTGTCTAAAAGGTTCAATAAACACGTTTTTTTTAATCTCACCATTATTTATATGTCAGGCTTTATAGGGTTAAGTGGCGTTCATAGAATGTTTAACCCTATCAGTGTAATTACAGCTCGTGATGGACATAAATCTGCAAGATTGTGGGTGAATAATGTAAAGATAATGCTGTGTAAGGTGTTTATGTGAAGTTTATTCCTTGCTGAACTTTCACCTGCTTTCATTATCCAGTTGTACATTAACATGCAATATAGATGTGGACAGACATTCACCTCGTCAAGTGTTTTCACAATCTCCATTGAAGTCATCAGACTGTCCCAGCTCATCCTGCAGGGCCCGGGAATCATGAAATCAATGATCCTCCGCGGATTCTCCGCGACAGTTCCTTCGGCTTTATATCTGAAAATACAAAACCATCATTAATAACTAGTTAACTCGATTAGAGCTGCTGTTTAGCGACTTTAAACTCACAGAAATCCGCTGAACTCGTCCGAAGGTTTCCTCCACACGGTCACATCCTTCTGAAAGAAGCGGAGAATCAGAACTGAGGTATTTTCAGCGCGGTTTGAAATGAACGACGCGGGAAATATTTAACGGTCAGGATAGAAGAGAACTGACTGATTTCTTCGCGATGTTCCACTCGGATTCATTCAGACTGTGATACGAGACGAGAGTTTCCCGAAGCTGTCGAGACGAACTGTCCATCTGAAACACATTCATCAGTATATCTGCAATTATTATGTGATTAAATAATAACTGCCCATCATGTAAGAAAACATATACGCGAAATTGTGTTGTTGATGTCATAACTGAAACTCACCCATGGAACTCATTTAATATAACTGGAATTATGTTATTAAAATAATAACAGCCGATATATCGTTAATGAAAATATGCAGGCGAATATAGGCGAAATTGTTATTACTGTAATAGCAAACTATTCAAAAATTATAACCGAAATTACATAAAATCGCTGCATTAAAATCACTTCAAGAAATTTTCATTAGCAATTCAAAAACTATTAGAAAGCATCTAAAATCACTATCAGCTGATCAAACTTCTTCATAATGAATGAATGAATAAATAAATAAATATGATCCAGTCGTACCGTGTTGGCGAATATTCGCTCAGATGAAGGTGATATTAGCTTGATTTCTTGTTTCTCCACGATGTCAATACGCTGAACAGCCAATCAGAAGTGTCGACTCCGCCTTACATGTATTTGCCCTCACGTGATTGGTCAAACGCAGATAGATGCGCTCATACTCGCGAGCTGATTGGTTATTTAAATCTCGGATGTTATTCAGTAGGTCTCTAAGCTGCGCTACAGTATTGTGACACCAGAGGGCGCAAAACACAATCACACATCAAACAAACCGCTTTAATTCTTCAATCACAGACATTACTGAACGCGTTCAATATAAACCCAGAGTGAACAGATGAAGTTTCATTCACACAGATAGATCATGTAAATATTGCTTAGTAAACCATCATTCACATCATTAAAACCTAGACAGACTACAAATAATAATAATAATACAAAAGCTGAATCTGTAGAAAGAAACTGAAAATATGCTGTAGTTTCGTAGTAAAGGTCTCATATATTCTGGTTGCTGATGAGTTTCTGCATCCTTCGTATCTTGCGTTTGTTTTTGGGCATGATCTTGTTGTATTGTCCGTTTTTGATGAGATGTTCTTTGCTGTGGTGTATCTGAGCGCCGTGCTGCAGCTGAAAGGAGCACAGAGCCTGAAGAGGTTTGAGGAGAACCTGCGAGAAACACACCGACGTCAGACACACATCACACCAGGGTTACCGTCCTTCTGAAGAACACAAACCTCCTGAATGCTGTGGTTCTTCTCCATGATGGACAGAGTGACGGCCGCACACTCCAGCGTCGACACGCACATGTTGGTGGGCTGCGTGCGGATCACGTACTGACTGGAGGGGGCGCTGCGGAGCTGAACCTGCAGGACAAGAGCGCACGTTAAACTCGGTCCCTATTGTGACGTATATCCGAGTGAAACACTTCGCAAACAAGAACAAATGTAGGGCGGGGCTTGATTTTGTCTGTGGGGAATTGATTGGATGGTTGTGGTTTGCTATTGGTGGATCTCATATGACTGACAGGTTGCCCCGCCCTCATCATCAGAGAAGAGATGCAAGAGGGAGGAGAAGATATTCTGATTCAAGATTACTAGAACATGAATTTAACACAATAATGAAATCATTTAGAATAAACACTGCAATATTCCATAAAAAACCCCAAGAATGTCCATTTGATTTCATGGTGATTTCAAAAGCAGTCCAGTCATCCAATCACAGTCAGCTGAGTTTGCACATTGAGGGATTTATTCGGTAAATGTGTTTACCGAATAGAGGAGTTTATTCGCATAATAAGAATGAGTTTATGCGCATGTCATCTTATCATTCTTATCGTAAAATGATCCGCCTCAATTGAGCACAAACGTTTTTGGTTTTTTTTAGAATTTATGCGCATCTTGGCATTTCCATTCAGCGTTTTTATGCGATATCCCAAAATGCGTTATATGTTGACATGCTACCCACGGGGCTATCGGCACTGACCACATACATTTATTTTAATTGTTTGAACACAATTACTGCTAGAAATGATTCAGTATTCGCTGGATGGTCGGGATGTGGAGCGGAGAACAGGATCACACCTGTCTGGGCAGCCGCAGGAGAGCGTTCCTCAGGAACATGTCTTTAGCTTGACTCCAGGTGCCGTCGATCAGAATGATGTTGTGGGGCGTCGCGGTGAAATCCGTGCTCAGATCCTCCAGATTGTCAGCCGTGGCTCCGGGATACAGCAGGAGAGAGCGCGGGTCTCTACACACGGCCGCCAGCTCCGGATATCTGACACAGAAACACGGTCAAACACCTGCGCGCGTCGCTCGGACCCATAACTGCTGCTGTACTTCACCTCTCCTCAGAGAACCGCCGTCCGATGAAAACTTTGCATTGGCCCGGAGGGAGACATGCGGCCAGGAGCGGAACGGTGCGCAGAACACGACTCTCCTACAGGAAGAAGAAAAGACGGTCAGGCATCTGACGGCGTCAGGAAGGAGATGTTTGAGATGTTGGGACACAGACCTCGGCCGGGTGCTGGACGATGTAGAGACACGTGGAGACGTCGAGGGGACGCGGCGGGAGATATGGGCACAGACACACCTTCACCGGCCGACTGACGGAGACAAAACACACGGCATTCAGACAGAATCACATGACTGAGGAAGATCTGATAAATGTGTATCTTGTGTATAAGCACAAGAGTCAGTACTATTACAAATAATAGCAACAGCATTTAAAAAATATTTTGAGGGCATGAACGTGTTGCACACTTCACAATATGAAAATTCCGAACATTTATTTTGACATTTTTTTGTCCCGTCCATTGCTATGGTTACCGAGAGTGAATCCCACATTTCAATATGGATGTCTATGGAAGGTTATTTCCACCATGGAATAACAAAATAAAATAGTTAAAGGATTAGTTCACTTCAGAATACAAGTTTCCTGATAATTTACTCTCCTCCATGTCATCCAAGATGTTCATGTCTTACTTTCTTCAGTGGAAAAGAAATGAAGGTTTTTGAGGAAATCATTCCAGGATTTTTCTCCATATAGTGGACTTTACTGGGGTTCAACGGGTTGAAGGTCCAAATGTCAGTTTCAGTGCAGCTTCAAAGAGCTCTACATGATCCCAGACGAGGAATAAGAGTCTTATCTAGAGAAACCATCGGACATTTACTAAAAAAAATAAAAAATTATATACTTTTTAAATCGTTGTTTTACCTTTTTGTAAAGGGTGTTTGACTGTAAACACTGGATCGGTACTTCCACCTACGTCACGTGTGACCTTTCCAACATGATTACGTCATGCGTGGAGCATCACAGAGCAGTGCAAGACGAGCATTTGTGGTTAAAAAGTATATAATTGTTATTTTGTTTATAAAATGTCTGATGGTTTCTCTAGATCAGACTCTTATTCCTCGTCTGGGATCATGTAGAGCTCTTTGAAGCTGCACTGAAACTGACATTTGGACCTTCAACCCGTTGAACCCCAGTGAAGTCCACTATATGGAGAAAAATTATCAGGACATTTTAATTCTGAAGTGATAAATCCTTTAAATTGTGACTTTTTATCTTGCAATTTTCCTCAAAAGAGTCTGATTTGTAAGATAAAAAGTAATTCCTGAAACTTCAGTCCTCCTTTTAGCATCATGAAAAACAAAACTTTTGTTCAAATTCTGAATGGATTATATATAAAAAGCTTTAATTTTATAATGACTGAAGCTGTAAATCACTGATCTCTGCAGCACTCTTGAGAGAACTCCTCTGATTGGCCACTGCATTCAAGAGATCAACAGACAGGTCTGTGATTGGCTGTAAAGCTCAACGCTACAAAACACGCTGTAAATAGAAACGTTTGGCGCTCTACAGACTCATCTAAACCCGCCCTGATACATTACACACTTATAACAACAATCATATAACTCTATCGTATGTGTGTGTGTGTGTGTGTGTGTGTGTCTCACCAGCATCTGCGGCAGGTCGGGCGTCTCTCGCTCATCTCCACCGGAAGATCTGACAACACTGAAAACCCTTCTTCACCTTCATCATCATTTCGCTCCCTCGGTTCCTCCTCATCTTCATCATCATCATCCTCGTTCATTTCTACTGCCTCTTCATTCAACTCTGAGTTCATTGTGTCTTATTCATCCAGTTCGACCCGTCCATTTCCGCTTCCGCTGACGTGTGTGAGTCAAAGATGGCGGCGCGCGGAGGGAAACGTGCAGCGGAGAGATCAGCACAGAACAAGGCTAAAAGAGCGAAATTAAACCAGAATAAATCGCCACAAACCGAGAGAAAAACGAAGACCGTGTCATTCGCAGCAGATAATGAAGACGCGAGCGCGAACTCTCCCGCGAGCGTCATCAGCGTCCCGCCGCCCGTCAGCGCGGTGAGTAATACGTCATCACCGCACGTGTTTACAAACTAGACCGTATACATGTTAACCTGTGTTGTTCATGTAGTGTAATACTGACTGTAAATGAAAACTGAACGCATGTAAACACTAGAAACAGATGAGAATGTTTACAGGAGAGTAAAGGTCACTTATTGACCTGAACGTCACGTGTCTGTGTGTGTTATGCGGGTGTGTCTCATACGTCCTGAAAAGTGAAGCCACGGGCTCTTTGATCGCCCCCTGGAGGCTGGATGCAGTACAGGTCATAAACCCCGCCCTCTCAATGCAGTCGAATGAGACTTCAGTGAAAACTTAAAAATAAATTCTGCTTCAAATAAAACTTTCTGAAAGATGGTTTTGGTCATTGAAGGTAGTTGTTATCACACTGATATATATTCAATTGTTCGTTTTTGTGATGATTTAGATTTTAGCTAGCAATTTGATTCTATAAAAACGGCGCGTGTCGTCATGATTCGAAGTTGATTGACAGGTTGTCTGAGGACTGTCGGAGCTTCGAGGGGAGATTGAAGATGTATTAACTATTAATTTTCGATTTCTTTGTCATTAACACCAACAAAATGAGTTGTTCAGCAGTAAACTGTACTAACCGACCTACAGGATCTGACGGATATCTGAACTTTTTTTCTGTAACATCAAATGTGGGCGTTATAAGCTAATTAATAAATGTTATTAGTTAAGATAACACACCTAATGTTAACCATGTCGGGAAAAAGCAGGTGATCGTTATCTGGCAGTTACTTATTATTTTTATGGGTATAAAATAATAATTAGCAGGACAAAACTAATGATAGCTTACTCTAATTACAGCAATCGATCTCCTGTAACGTTAGTTGAACTTGATTTAAAATGGCAGGACCGTTTCTGACGATTTAGAGTTGTTTCTAGTGGCATATTATATTGATTTTATCTACTGAATTTGCTGTTTCAAAAATATTATTGCTCTAGAAACAGAATAGAATATTATTTTATAGGTAGACTTTTAAATTGTGTATAATTTTTATAGTCTATTTAAAATACTAGAATGATGACGCAGTCGTCTGGGCGGAAGTTTGATATCGCGACTCCGCCTCCGGCTCAACTGACGATTCCTTCTGCGCATGCCCAGGCTCCAAACTTTTTTTTTTTTGACGTATTGCGTAACGTGTCAGCGCCCATTCATCAGCCCATTTTGGCTTCAGTTCAATACAACGGAAGGAAGCGACGTCGCGTCGTCCATCTTTTTTTACAGTCTATGGTGTTATGTGTGTGTAAGACATAATACAATCTAGTGTATATATCTGTTCTTACCTATGAGAAGTGATAAACTTCAGTCATGAATGAATCCTGTTGGTTCTTCAGGGCAAATGGACGAACAAAGAGCGAGTTCTGGTCTTTTCTTCTCGCGGGATCAGCTTCAGGACGAGACACCTGATGCTGGACCTCAAGACCATGATGCCGCACAGCAAAGCCGGTAAAACCATGTAAAACCATGTTAAACCAGCACTAACCAGAACATCACCAGAACATCCGAAATCTCACTCTGTTTGTTTTCCTCCAGACTCCAAAATGGACAGAAAAGACAAACTCTTCGTGGTGAACGAGGTACTTCAGTCGCTTCCACACAAACAGTCTTGAGTGTTTTATTCTTCAGAGCTTTGATTCTCACCGCTGTTGTGCTTTAGGTGTGTGAAATCAAAAACTGCAACAAGTGCATCTTCTTTGAAGCCAAGAAGAAACAGGATCTCTACATGTGGTGAGAAACGCGTCATTTACACGAGAGCGAGAGTCATGTGTGCCGAGATCATCTTCACATTGTCTGTTTTTCTGTTTCAGGATCTCAAACGTCCCTCACGGACCCTCGGCCAAATTTCTCGTTCAAAACAGTACAGTTTATATGCAGTGACATATAATCATATATATGCATCAGTTCCCTTTATAATCAAATCAGCTGTGTTTGTAGCTGTACCTTTAAGACTCCT
This sequence comes from Ancherythroculter nigrocauda, assembly GCA_036281575.1. Classification (NCBI taxonomy): domain Eukaryota; kingdom Metazoa; phylum Chordata; class Actinopteri; order Cypriniformes; family Xenocyprididae; genus Ancherythroculter; species Ancherythroculter nigrocauda. Next base: position 37,661,017 of record VTFQ01000017.1, read on the forward strand.
GTATGTAAATGAGCTGTAATGAGACTGTAAACGTGTTTGTGTTTATAGTTCACACTCTGGCTGAGCTGAAGATGACTGGAAACTGTCTGAAAGGCTCCAGGCCACTGCTGTCCTTCGACCCGGTGAGTGAGACACACTTATGGATCTCCTGTGTGATGAAGATGACGGTGATGATTGTGATGATGATGACGGTGATTGTGACGGTGATGATTGTGACAATGATGATGATTGTGACGTGATGATTGTGATGATTGTGACGGTGATGTTGATGACGGTGGTGATGATGATTGTGACGTGATGATTGTGATGATTGTGACGGTGATGATTGTGACGGTGATGATTGTGACGATGATGATTGTGATGGTGATTGTGACGGTGATGATTGTGATGATTGTGACGGTGATGTTGATGACGGTGGTGATGATGATGGTGACTGAGATGATTGTGATGGTGATTGTGACGGTGATGATTGTGACGGTGATGATTGTGACGGTGATGATTGTGATGGTGATTGTGACGGTGATGATTGTGACGATGATGATTGTGATGGTGATTGTGACGGTGATGATTGTGATGATTGTGACGGTGATGTTGATGACGGTGGTGATGATGATGGTGACTGAGATGATTGTGATGGTGATTGTGACGGTGATGATTGTGACGGTGATGATTGTGATGGTGATTGTGACGGTGATGATTGTGATGATTGTGACGGTGATGTTGATGACGGTGGTGATGATGATGGTGACTGAGATGATTGTGATGGTGATTGTGACGGTGATGATTGTGACGGTGATGATTGTGATGGTGATTGTGACGGTGATGATTGTGATGATTGTGACGGTGATGTTGATGACGGTGGTGATGATGATGGTGACTGAGATGATTGTGATGGTGATTGTGACGGTGATGATTGTGACGGTGATGTTGATGACGGTGGTGATGACGGAGATGATTGTGATTATTGTGTTTGTGTGATGATGATGGTGGTGACGGTTATGATTGTGATGATGATGATGATATTGTGACGGTGATGATTGTGACGTGATTATGATGATGGTGATGGAGATAATGGTGACGGAGATGATTGTGATTATTGTGTTTGTGTGATGATGATGGTGATGATATTGTGATAATGATATTGTGATGGTGTTGATTGCAGTGGTGATGAATGTGACATGATGATGATGATGATTGTAATGATGTTTTCCTGTCACTTCACAGAAATTCGACAAGGAGCCTCATTACGCGCTGCTGAAGGAACTCTTCACTCAGGTTTATTTCAAATTTAATTTCTCTTTAATTTTCTTCTTTACAACATCTTCAGTTTTAAGGAATTTGATTTTCATCTCAGTTGTCTACATGAATTATATGCACACAACACAAAGTAAATATGTGAAATGTAGTAATACATTTTCAGTCCACGGTATTTGAACTGATCATGTTGCTCTTTTAATGCACCATTATTAATGTCACTAGCGTTAATGATCAGAATGGCAGCTTTTCCGGTTTAGCACTGTTCACAACACAAATGTGATTTAGTACTGAACATTTTTTATTTTAATGCATGTTGCAATGTGTTTGCGTTGAGACTGATGATCTTTGAGCGATCTGATCGTCTGATGTTGTTCTCTCAGATCTTCTCCACGCCTCAGTATCACCCCAAGAGTCAGCCGTTCGTGGATCATGTGTTCAGCTTCACCATCGCAGACCACAGAATCTGGTTCAGGAACTATCAGGTGATCTGACACTATCAGAGAACAGAACCTGGACTGATCAGAATAATGACTCTGTTGTTTTCTGTAGAGCTGCTGAAACTGAGTTTGCATCACTGACACTGATTCAAGCGCTGTAGAAATCAAGCTTTTGTTCTGGTGTCGTTCACAGATCATTGAAGAAGATGCATCTCTGGTGGAGATCGGCCCTCGCTTCGTCTTGAATCTCATCAAAATATTTCAGGGCAGCTTCGGTGGACCAACACTGTATGAAAACCCTCATTTCCAGTCGCCCAACACGGTAAGAGTTCTGGAGCACCTCAGGGTTTCTGCACGCGTTTCTCTTTACTGACGCCGTGTTTGATGTGTGTTCAGCATCGGCGAATGATCCGACTGGCCACGGCCGCCAAACAGAAGGAGAGGCAGATGGTGAAGGAGATCCGGAAGGAGAAACGCAAAGAGGAACAGGAAGTGATGACGCAGGACGTCACGGATGACGTGTTCGAGACTCCAGCGGAGCCGAAAGCGCCTCGGGTCGAGCTGGAGGCTCCAGAACCTCGACGCAGCAAGAAGCTCCGCCTCTCAGAGCTGAAGAAGAGAACGCTGATGAAGCGCAAAGGCCTGCGATGATCGCTGCGGTCCGATCCAGCTCTGTAGTGTGTTTTTCACATACGTCTTCATCTTTGTATTGCTGTTTATTTGTTAACACTGCCATGTTAATAAAGCTTTTTATTAATATTCAAAGATGTGTTGATTGATTCGTTGTTCATCAAGATTATGACACTATAACTATCAATAATGACCATTTCAGAAATTAAAACTGAGATGTTTGAATGGTGACTGCGGTTAAATAAGCAGCTGTTTAAGGGTTACTCACATAAGACAAAAACAACTGCAAATTACATTCACAGAGCGTTTTTCAGCGTGTCCTACTCTATTTATTAAGGAGCTCGGTGATTATATTGACTCATTTCATGGGTTATTTATGGAGTGTGCTTCATGAGCGTGTAGGAACCACTTGTTCATGTTTTTGTTTCCGGTCGGACTGTATCGTGGCAGGACCGGAAACATGGCGTTCAACTTCGGCGGCGCGTCAGGCAGCGCTGGTGAGTTGAATTAAACTCCATTATTACATCCCGATAAACATTCGTAGTTTCATCTCAAAAGCTGTCAAATATATTCATGAAAACTACAAATCCCTGAAACTCGATTATCGCTGATCGGAGCAGCGCGTGAGCACTCTCATTATTGTGTTATTCGAGCTGTTGTGTGCTTATTGTTGTATTCATTTGTGTTGTTGTTGATGAAACAGCTTCTGTAAAACACCCGAAATCATCCTTCATCATATTCGCTAATCACCAGCACTAATTATCACATGTGCGCGCCGGGCAACAGTTCGCGCGCTCCCGTCATTCCCTCAGAAGTACACCTTTATATGACGACTAGGGCGACTGTTGTCATGGTTACAGGAGGTCACGAGCTGTTGTCATGGTTACAGGTCTTTCTGGCACTGGCTTTGGAGCCGCGACCACGACATCCGCGTCCACGGGCTTCGGTTTCGGATCCGGTAGCGCGGGTGAGTGTGTGTGTGTAGTGTGTGTGTTTGTGTGTGTGTGTGTGTGTGTGTGTCCAGTGTCTCTAACACTCTTCAGGTCTCTAACTCTCGTGTGTGTCTCTCCTCTGGTCTGTGCGTCAGGATTCGCCGCCGCGGCGCCTGTTAGTTTTGGGGCGTTTGGTTTGGGCCCCGCGGCCCCTGGGTTCAGTTTTGGAGCAGGTAGATCGAGTGTGAGAGGTCGGAGGTCACCGTCATTCATGATTCGTTCACATCACGCGTTCATGCATGTCTGTCTGTCTTTGTGTCCAATCAGAGGCCTCGTCAGTGATGCTCACACCCGTCCTGTCCATCGCATCATTTCCTGTGTCGCGTCTGCAGTTTCCTCTTCTCATGTCTGTTTCCTGCAGGTGCGTTCGGAGGATTCGGCCCCACGACCACCTCCGCCGGCGCTGGGACCAGCTTCAATTTCTCCACGCCGTCAAACGCAGGTACGCTTGAATCCAGGAAGTGATGCGTGTGTTTGTGCGAGCAGCTCTGACGGGAAGTTGTTCTTGACTCTGCAGGTACGAGTCTCTTCGGAAACACTCAGAACAAGGGCTTCGGCTTCTCGTCGGCTCTGGGTGCGAGTGCGGCGCCGGGGACGGGATTCGGCGCTCTGGGCGGAACCGGACTGGGGTTCGGAGGATTCGGGGGGATCCAGACCAATCAGAACCAACAAGGTGAGACCGGGAGTGACTTCAGTCCAGTCAGCTTCATTTCTACTGCGGACTGAAGGGAGATTCCCACAAAACTGTGTTTTCTGCAAGCTGTTTTCCAGGTACATTTAGGTGTTTCTCCAAAAAGGACGTTCACACTGCCGATTTTTGCTCCGATCTGATGTTTTTGTATAGCTGTTCACATTGCTGTTTCAAATGTGGCCAACATCAGATTTCCCGTGTGAACAGATCATGGTTCTGAACTGATCTGTGTACGCAAAAGAACGACACCAACAGGGTTGCCAGGTTTTTACCACAAAATCCACTCGAGTGACGTAAAAATGGTGTGAATTCTGATATGACTGTTCACACTGCGGATACGTTACAGAACATCTGATCTGCGTCGGATTCAAGCCTCGCTCAGACTGTCAGTCCAAATCCGATTTTTGTGCATATCCGATTGAAATCCGATCAGATTTAGCAAGTCTGAACAGCCAAAAACCACATGAAATCCGTTTCGAGCCACATTCATATGAAGTTAGGAATCCTATTCAAAACACATTTCAGTCTGACCGCTCTGATCTGATTTCACGTGGTTCATGTGACTTTCTCACGCAACGTAAACGTCAGACGTTGTTATAGGAAACATGCTGAAAGTCGCTGTAGAAGTGCCGGACGAGCAGAAATTATAACAGACATGTTTTGAGACCGGCGGAGACGACAACGTGGAATAAAGCCGCTCATAACAGCCTCCTGTGTTTCTGCCAACATCTGTATTGCAAACCCATCCATGTTGCAGTTGTTGTTGTTTTTGGCGCATACCTACCAACACAGCGTCATTGCCATAGAAACCAATGCAGATATTCCGGAAATTGAAAAAGCACATAAATCGGATCTGAACACTTGCGATACACGGTGTGGACATTAACATTTTTAGATCAGATTACAATCGGATACACGAATAATCGGGTTTGGACTGACAGTCTGAACGAGGCTTTAGTGGCACAAATGGGAATTGAAGAGATCAGATTCATGTGGTTTGTACTGTTCACACTGTCATGGGAAACGGATACGAGTCACAAAATCAGATTGGGGCCACATTTTCCTGCAGTGTGAACGTAGCTTTGGAGACTCCAAAAGGACACCAAATAAATCGCATGATATAAGGAGTCCATATAATCTATTAATGTATGCACACCAAAACACATTACAGAAAAAACATTTCTGAATTCATGTACAGTACAACATTAAAGAGCTTGTGTACTGAACAGAAACGCATCAATATAACAGACACATGTGTGTTTGCTGGACGTCACTGCAGTCATCTTTACCTTCAGTTCAGTCCTCCTCTATAAAAACTACTAGCGAGACGCTGGTTTGCTCTGTCCAGACGAGAATCGTGGTTTGCGTATCATCTGGCCGTACAGCGGTGTTTCGTTCAGTCTGAGGCGTGAGGCTCTTCAGAAACAAACAAGTCTCTGTTCTCTGATCATTTCTTTACATTAGCTCAGTTTTGGACTGAGTGTTTGAATGAATTCTGGATCATCGGACTGAAAACTTTACCAGAGTTTAGTGGCTTATAATGATCTGGGGGGTATTCCAGAAAGCAGGTTATGTGACATACCTGGGTATGTTTAAGAGTAAGTAAGCGGATAACCTCAACTTTCGGTTCCAAAAATGGAGGTAACTTTTAGGGTATGTAAGTAGCCATAGCAACTTGCTCTCTGAACATAACCTGCTCCGGAGCAGGTTATGTTAAAGGGTTAGTTAGCTTAAGAGGAATTCAGATGCGTATTATATTATCAATATGGTTATATTAATGTATCTAAATTTGTTATATAGTTACAGATATATATACGATGTTATAATATACAATATCATATATTGTATAATATATCATATTATATCATCTCACACATGGATCTGCTTTTTATCCTTTATAACAGGACATTTTCTATGCTATAATTTCTATAATAAAATGCATATCATATATGTGATATCTTATTAAATAATTAGCATCAAACAAACAATATTAAGATCAAAAATGATTGCATAACCACCCAGTAGGTGGTGATGTGCACCAAGTAGGTTATGTAAATCGCCATTAAACAAAAGAAGAAGAATGAAGTAGAATGGCGCGCTTTTTCTTAGCGTCTGTTTCCATGGTGAATCATTGATTCGTCGCTCTGTTGAGAATGTCTTGTGTGTTAACCGGGAACATACTCTGGGTTGGCTGAACTTACTCCCGGACACATTTTTGGAACCAGCATACCTCGAGTAAGCAAGGTTTGGGTTAATCAACCGAGAGTTCAGGGTATATGTGACAGTAAGTTAACCCTGCTTTCTGGAATACACCCCTGATGATCGAGAAGAGAAATCAGAATAGAGTTAGAATAGAAATCACCGCCTGCCAGAGTCACAGGTGATAAACTCCTGACTTCAAACATCATGTGACTGTGTGACGTAAATTACGTTAATGGTGCAACTTCCCGAGCTTCAGTGTTTTATTTGTCAAGGATTTTAAAATCTATCATAACATTGACTAAAAACTCAATAGAGTCATTATTCAGATCAGTTCAAGTTCAGACCTGTAGATCGTTCGCTTTGTTCTGAAACAGGGACTTAATTATGATGTTGCATTTTCTTCTTGGTTCAGTTCTAGAGTTTTTTTGAGTTATGATCCAGCTGGGTCTGACCGCAGCAGAACCGCTCGAGTGTCCGACACCACCTCGATCAGGTGATCTCCGACTGATTGTTTTGGTGTGGATCCGAGCAAAGATGCCGTGATCATAAACGAAACCGAATGAACCAGATTAATAAACAAACAGTGTGTGTGTGTGTAGGTGTAGGTGGGCTGTTCAGCCAGCAGGCGTCTCAGTCCAGTCAGCTGTATAACACGGCCAGCGCTCTCTCCGCCCCGTCGGTCCTCAGCGATGAGCGCGACTCCATTCTGGCCAAGTGGAACCAGCTGCAGGCGTTCTGGGGCGTGGGGAAGGGTTACTTCAGCAGCAGCGCCCCGCCCGTGGAGTTCAGCCAGGAGAACCCCTTCTGCCGCTTCAAGGTGATGATGACTTATTGGCATAACGGCTTAAGTGTAGAATTGTTAAAGTTATAAAATGTTCTGGATGAGTTAGCAAGATTTTCAGTATGTCTGTTTCTGACTGTCCTCTCCGTCTGTCTCTCCATCTCTCTGTCCGGGTCAGGCGGTGGGCTACAGCTGTGTTCCCGGTGTGAAGGATGAGGATGGGTTAGTGGCTCTGGCTCTCAATAAGAAGGAAGCAGACGTTCGCTCTCAGCAGCAGCAGTTGGTGGAATCGCTGCACAGGGTTCTGGGAGGAAATCAGACGCTGACGGTGAACGTGGAGGGAGTGCGAGCGTTACCTGACGACCAGTGAGACTGACCTCTGACCTCAGCCTTGCGTTTCATTTTAAATACAATGATTCTGTCACATGACAGTTAAAAGCTTGTGCTGTACGGCAGCGCTTCTCAAACTGGGAGATGCAGAAAATGTGTTTTTTTAAATAAAATGCACACTGACAGCATTTGAAAGCTTTTTTTTTTTTTACGTAGTTAAAAAAACAGAAGTCTAGCACACAAATGAGTTCATATGTAATAACAGGATGTCTGAAATACGCTGACGGATCTGAAGAATCTCCCCTGTCTGCGCAGAACGGAGGTGATCGTGTATCTGGTGGAGCGTTCTCCGAACGGCACGTCCAAGCGAGTTCCCGCGTCCACGCTCTACAACTACATGGAGCAGATGAATGTGAAGTCTCAGCTGCAGCAGCTGGGCGTCTTCATGACCGTCAGTCGGACCGCGCTGACGCCGGCGCAGCTCAAGCAGCTGCTGCAGAACCCGCCCGCAGGTGCGACACGCGTCAGGTGTTACACACACGTGTGCTGATGAAGAACGCCGCTGAAGCTGTGTGTGTGTGTGTGTGTGTGTGTGTGTGTGCAGGTGTGGACCCCATCATCTGGGAACAGGCCAAAGTGGACAATCCAGACCCAGACAAGTGCGTCTCATCAATGGCTCATCGTTTGATCTGACGCTCATGTGATCATGTGACATCATGTGCGCTGTGATTTTCCCGCTCAGGTTGATTCCAGTGCCCATGGTGGGCTTCAAAGAGCTGCTGCGCAGACTGAAGATCCAGGATCAGATGACCAAACAGCACCAGACCCGAGTGGACGTGAGTGAGACGCACAGAGACGCTCCGCGCCGCGCTCGCTGATGTCATCGCATCACTGGCTCTCTCTCTGCTGTCTTTCAGATCATCTCCAACGACATCAGCGAACTGCAGAGAAATCAGGCCACGACCGCCGCCAAAATCACACAGTACAAGCGCAAGCTCATGGACCTCTCGCACAGAGTCCTGCAGGTACGGCACGACACGTCATTCAGCTCAACACACACACACACACACACACACTCAGATCCCTTCTCGCTCGTTTCAGGTGCTGATTAAACAGGAAGTTCAGAGGAAGAGCGGTTACGCCATCCAGCTGGATGAGGAGCATCTGAGAGTTCAGCTGGACACCATCCAATCAGAGCTCAACGCTCCCACACAGTTCAAGGTGTGAAACACACGGACCGCACTAATACTGTTGAACACACACTCGTGAGCCGGATCACTGGAGACACACGGCTTATAGATCGACCAGATCATGTTCCTGTTGCTTGTGTTTTGCAGGTTTTGTTTAGGATTAGATGGAGAAAATATCATTAACCTGACTGATCTCACACTCACTGATACAGTCAAACACGTGTGTGTGTGTGTGTGTGTGTTTCAGGGGCGACTGAATGAACTCATGTCTCAGATTCGGATGCAGAATCATTTCGGAGCCGTTCGTTCAGAGGAGCGTCACCGTGTTGATGCCGACCTGCTGAGAGAAATCAAACAGGCGAGTTCATGTTCAAGGATTAGTTCACTTCTGAATTAACATTTCCTGATCATTTACTCTCCTCCATGTCATCCAAGATGTTCATGTCTTTCTTTCTTCAGTGGAAAAGAAATTAAGGTTTTTGATGAAAACATTCCAGGATTTTTCTCCATATAGTGGACTTCACTGGAGCTCAAACAGTTGAAGGTCAAAATTACAGTTGAAGGTCAAAGTTTGAACTAAATTGTCATATACAATATGCTAGTGCAAGTATATAACAATTAGTTCAAACTTTGACCTGAGGAGGGCAGTAATACACTTACACTGCTGGAATTCAAATAGAGAAGAAGAGATCTAGTTCAAGATGAGCATTTATGGTTAAAACGTATAGCATTTTAATTTTTTGTAGAAAATGTCTGATGGTTTCTCTAGATGAGACTCTTATTCCTCGTCTGGGATCATGTAGAGCTCTTTGAAGCTGCACTGAAACTGACATTTGGACCTTCAACCCGTTGAACCCCAGTGAAGTCCACTATATGGAGAAAAATCCTGGAATGATTTCCTCAAAAACCTTCATTTCTTTTCCACTGAAGAAAGAAAGACATGAACATCTTGGATGACATGGAGGAGAGTAAATTATCAGGAAATGTTAATTCAGAAGTGAATATTTAAGTTCAGCAGTATTTTGTGGAGTTTGGCTCTTTCACTCCTGCAGACACCGTATGGAGCGTCACTCAAACTCACTGTAGAGATGATTCACTTTATTTAAAACCATAGAAAACACAACTGTGCCTGATGTCACTGACCGCTGCCTTCTGTTTTCAGCATCTGAAGCATCAGCAGGAGGGTTTGAGTCACCTGATCAGCGTCATTAAAGACGATCTGAACGACATCAAGACGATCGAAGACGGACTTCACGACAGCATTCACGGGCGCAGCAGCAAACTCAGCTGACGTCCGTTCACTCCGTCTGTCACATCCCGAACATGAACTGATCCCGTTCTCTGAACGTGAGACAAACTCATGAGGATTGTAATGTTGCAGATTTGAGTTGGAGCAGCGCATTTATTTTTACTTGTGCGTGTGAATGTGTTCCTTCAGTCAGCTGGAGTGTTTTACTGTGTCTTTGATTGATTAATAAAGTTTCACTGTATGAATTTCACGCGTTTGGCTGATTTGAGCATGTATGAAAGTTAAAGCACTGAGAAACACCATGGCCTTTAGTAAAGTAAACGGCAGGGAAACATTCAGACACGTTTGCATCCGTACAGTAGCTGCTCTTGAGGTTTCAAGCGTTTGGCCAGACGTCTCGTCTCGTCTCTGGGACGTCCTGCGCTCATTCTGGTGACGGCGGCTCTTCCCTCTCTCCTCTAGATTGTTCCACCAGGCGAAAGGCCTCCATGAACTCGTTGATGTCGATGCTGCCGTCCTTGTTGAAGTCGATGCTCTCGGCCAGGTCTGCGATGGCTTTATCGCTGATGTCCGTCTGCAGGTGCGAGCTCAGCAGCTTCCACGTCTGATGAAACTCCTCAAACGAGATCAGACCTGAACGCATGAATCTGATTACACTCTATACTCAGAACACATCTGTTAGTCTTTTCACCTTCAGGTAGATTAGGTTCATAACAAACGGCTGATCTGATCACCTGAATGGTCCGTGTCGATCATTCTGAAGATGCTCTCCAGGTTTGAGTGATGTTTGTACAGCGTCTCCAGTAGACTCGCGTTAGCAATCTGACAGAATGAATCAAACACACACCCTTTACTGACACTGGATTATTGATGATCGAGCTTGTTGAGTTCTGACTGTTTTTACTGTATTTTTCACCTCATAAATGCAGCCTTGGTGAGCAGAAGAGGAGACTTTCAAAATATTTAAAAATATTAATTCCTCTGTATGTTAATATATGTAAATTGATAGTCCGTATAAAGTTATGCCATAATAAATATGCTCTGTCCTTTAGTTTGACTTCACTGAATCTTCTGCTCTTTTGTCTGATGAAAGTCCTGAAATGATTCGTGACAGCATCTCTCTGTTTAATGTTCTCTGAGCTCACCTCTGTGTTTGGCTGGACGGACAGCTGGTTGAACCAGTCGTGGTAGTTGAGCATCCCGTCCCGTGTGCTGCTGGTCACCAGCTGAGCCCTCAGGACCCTCCACGGGAGACTGAGCCGCAGAACCTTCTCCACGGCCATGGCCCAGTGCTTCAGAGAGATCAGACCTCGACCACAGAGAGCAGGGCGATTCAGAAACCAGCCAATGCCACACGCACGGGTACGTTTACAGAGAAAATGTGTGAGAGTGTGTGTGTGTGTGTGTGTGTGTGTGAGAGTGTGTGTGTGTGTGTGTGTGTGTGTGTGTGTGGGGGGGGGGTACCTGTGCACTGGGGGTCATATTCCTGAAATTCTCGAATCAGGGCAGATTTGTGTGCGAACAGCTGCATCCTCAGAGCCTGTAATGCAGAACGTTCTGTTCGTCCCACACTAAACACACACACACACACACACAATAATGTTTTACACACATTATCCCACTAAATCTGAGACTATAATAAAACAAAACATTTCAGACAACTGCACATGATTTAAAGTAGAGTTTAGCTATCACACTCTTCATGTAGCTAAGAAAGACGATTTCAGATTTCACTACTGCAGACATCAGCTGTGTGTGTGTGTGTGTGTGTGTGTGTGTGTGTGTGTGTGTGTTCACCTCTGTCTGAGTGTGAGCTCTCGTGTCGATCTGCTGGCCTGAAACAGTTTGAAGTGAGGAATGAGGTCAGGGCCCAAACGAATATAAGCGCCTCTGTTACTGCCCACATCATAGTAATTAGAGGCTGAAAATATCGTCACAACCTGCAAATGCAAAAGAATCAACCCTTCAGAACGGATGGATGGACGGATGGACGGATGGATGGATGGATGGATTGATGATGGATGGATGGATGGATGGATTGATGATGGATGGATGGATGGATTGATGGAGGATTGATGATGGATGGTGATGATGGATGGATGATGTGGATGGATGGATGGTGGATTGATGGATGGGTGGATGATGATGGATGGATGGATGGATGATGGATGGATGGATGATGGATGGATGGATGGATGGAGATGGATGGATGGGGATGGATGGAGATGATGATGGATGGATGGATGGATGGATGATGATGGATTGATGATGGATGGGTGGATTGATGATGGATGGATGGATGGATGGATGGATGGATTGATGATGGATGGGTGGATTGATGATGGATGGGGATGGATGGATGGATGGATGGATGTGGATTGATGGATGGATGGATGGATGGATGATGGATGGTGGGATGGATGGATGGATTGATGATGGATGGGTGGGTGGATTGATGGATGGATGGATGGATGGATGGATGGATTGATGATGGATGGATGGATGGATGGATGGATGATGATGGATGGATTGATGATGGATGGATGGGTGGATTGATGGATGGGATGGATGGATGATGATGGATAGATGGATGGATTGATGATGGATGGTGGATTGATGGATGGATGGATGGATGGATGGATGGATTGATGATGGATGGATGGATGGATGGATTGATGATGGATGGATGGATGGATGGATGGATGGATGGATGGATTGATGATGGATGGATGGATGGATGGATGGATGGATTGATGATGATGGATGGATGGATGGATTGATGATGGATGGATGGATGGATTGATGATGGTGGATGGATGGATGGATGGATGGATTGATGATGGATGGATGATGGATGGATGGATGGATGGATGTGGTGGGTGGGTGGATTGATGGATGGATGGATGGATGGATTGATGATGGATGGTGATTGATGGATGGACGGATGGATGGATGGATGGATTGATGATGGATAGATGGATTGATGATGGATAGATGGATGGATGGATGGATGGGTGGATGATGATGGATGGGTGGATTGATGGATGGATGGACGGATGGATGGATGGATGGATTGATGATGGATTGATGATGGGGATGATGGATGGATGGATGATGATGGATGGATGGATGGATGGATGGATTGATGATGGATGGATGGATTGAGATGGATAGATGGATGGATGGATTGATGATGGATGGGTGATTGATGGATGGATGGATGGATGGATGGATGGATGGATGGCTGGATTGATGGATGGATGGATGGATGGATGGATGGATGGATGATGGATGGATGGATGGATGGATGGAGGGGATGGATTGATGATGGATGGATGGATGGATTGATGATGGATGGATGGATGGATGGATGGATTGATGAGGATGGATGGATGGATGGGGATGGATGATGATGGATGATGGATGGATGGAGGATGGATGATGATGGATGGGTGGATTGATGGATGGACGGATGGATGGATGGATGGATTGATGATGGATAGATGGATGGATGGATTGATGATGGATGGATGGATTGATGATGGATAGATGGATGGATGGATGGATGGATGGATTGATGGATGGGTGGATTGATGGATGGACGGATGGATGGATGGATGGATTGATGATGGATTGATGATGGATGGATGGATGGATGGATGGATGGATGGATTGATGATGGATGGATGGATGGGATGGATGGAGGATGGATGGATTGATGATGGATGGTGGATTGATGGATGGACGGATGGATGGATGGATGGATTGATGATGGATAGATGGATGGATGATTGATGATGGTGGATGATGATGAGGATGGGTGGATTGATGGATGGGATGGATGGATGGATGGATTGATGATGGATGGATGGATGGATGGATGGATGGATTGATGATGGATGGATGGATGGGATGGATGGATGGATTGATGATGGATGGGTGGATTGATGGATGGATGGATGGATGGATGGATGGATGATGGATGGATGGATTGATGATGGATGGGTGGATTGATGGATGGATGGATGGATGGATGGATGGATTGATGATGGATGGATGGATGGATGGTGATGGATGGATGGATGGATGGATGGATTGATGATGGATGGATGGATGGATGGATGGATGGATTGAGGATGATGGTGGATTGATGGATGGATGGATGGATGGGGATGGAGGATGGATGGAGGATGGGTGGATTGATGGATGGATGGATGGATGGATTGATGATGGATGGATGGATTGATGATGGATGGGTGGATTGATGGATGGATGGATGGATGGATGGATGGATTGATGATGGGATGGATGGATGGATGGATGGATGGATTGATGATGGATGGGTGGATTGATGGATGGAGGATGGATGGATGATGGATGGATGATGATGGAGGATGGATGGATAGATGGATGGATGGATGATGATGGATGGATGGATTGATGATGGATGGGTGGATTGATGGATGGATGGATGGATGGATTGATGATGGATGGATGGATGGATGGATGGATGGATGGATGGATGGATTGATGAGGATGGATGGATGGATGGATGGATGGATTGATGATGGATGGGTGGATTGATGGATGGATGGATGGATGGATGGATGGATGGATGGATGGATGGATTGATGATGGATGGATGGATGGATGGATTGATGATGGATGGATGGATGGATGAATGGATGGATGGATTGATGATGGATGGGTGGGTGGATGATTGATGGATGGATGGATGGATGGATGGGTAAATGCTCACCCTGCCGTTGTGGCAGAATTCATATCCTTCCTGTTTGCACTCATGTGATCTGATGAGCAGCTTCAGTTTGTGTCTGTCCAGCACTTCCTGTGTGACGTCCGGCCCCCAGTAACACCCGCCTCCCCGAACCTCATTCGGGACACAACCGTTCTGAGACATCGGGTCACTCCACAGAACATCCACTATCTGCAGTGTGTGTGAGACACAAACACTTCAACAATCTGGTGGATCAAAGCAGATTCTTCAGATAAATTCTGCTGTCCTTAATGATCCTTTCGGCTCAAATCATTTGATTGGTTGTTGATGTGCTAAATTACGGTAAATGACAACACAAGCCAAACACGGTTACGTCACCAATCGAAACACACAAACTCAACTACCTGCACAAACACCAAACTAAAGTACCATGATATTTCCATGGTTTATTTGGTTTTATACCATGGTAATACTGTGGTATTCTTTAAAGTAAATTATGGTAATCACTCAGTACCACGGCATATATAAAAGTACCATGATATTACCATCTGATTTCACCACTGTACTATGGTACTGCCACAGTGGTTTTGTCTAAGGTTTTCCTCAGATTTGTTTGGTCATACTGTGATAGAGTGAGAGAAACAGAGAAAGACGGGAGTGAGTGAAAGAGTGTGTGTGTGTTTCACTGTCATGAGATCCTCAAGTTCAGTGTTTTCACCTGTTTCCATTCATCCGCGTCCGTCTCCTGAACCTCAGCAGAATAAAGCTCCGAGTCGGATGACAGACTGAGACCCGCCAGTCGACGTCTCTCTCGCAGCTCCTCGTCGACGGACCGACCCGTCCGGCCGGACCCCGAGTGCACCGAATGCCGCGGGAGCTCCTGTCTGGGCCGCATCGGTGTGCCGTGAGTCAGGGACTGAACTCTCCTCCGGCCCATGCTGAAGTCATCGTCGTCGTCTCCGTCTGGGTCGAGAGCCGCTTCCTTCGGCCTCCCTGATGCTTCTCTCCTCTTCAGGGGCCGGAGGGCCGAAACGAACTGAGGGAAAGCAGCCAGAGGAGAATGATTGACACACATGGAACACAACAACATCCTTCAATCGATTTCACACTACTGCTGAAGCGCAGCGTACTCGCTGACGGTCCAGTTTGCCGATCAGATTCAAGTCCGTCTTGTCAGAAATTCCTCCGTGTAGAATCAGAACCTTCTGGTCGATCACTGTCGCCAGTGGCAAACAGCTGAAGATCTTCTGCAGAAGTTTAAGAATCATTTTCCCATGAACCTGTGAGGACAACAGAGACAAGCTGCTCTTTCATGTCATTAAAACCGGTTGTTTTGAGTTCTCTAACAGATCTTCAGATGAAGTGTGACAGTAGAATCATGTTTTTATAAATTGGTTCTGTGTGAAGGAAATGCCACATCAGAGATGCTTTGAGGTCCGTGCACATCAGTTATGTTAACTGTAAGGTTTTAATAATCGTTAGAGTTAGGAATAAGAAGAATAGTGAAGTCCACCCCACAGCTATATGTGTTTGTGAAAGTGTGAATGGACAGACGAGTGGAAGGTGTGAATCCTCTTAGAGTAGGCGTGTGCAATCCTGCTGGAGGGCTGCAGACTTTAGCTCTAATCCTAATTAAACGAAGCTCAGCCAGCTAACGAAGGTCTCCAGGATCACAAGAAACTTGCAAGCGGGGGAGTTTGGGGAGGTTGGAGCTAAACTTTGAAGCAGGATTGAACAAACTATAACAATAACTACATTATCATCCACACAAGCGGACGATATCGTTCTGCTTATAAGTGCTGCAGTCTTTATCTGTGTCTTTAAATGCTGAAGCTCTTTAAAAAGGTCCTATAATGCTCCTTTCACAAGATGTAATATCAGTCTCTGGTGTCTCCAGAATGTGTGTGTGAAGTTTCAGCTCAAAATCCCCCACAGATCATTTATTATAGCTTGTCAAATTTGCCCCTATTTGGGTGTGAGCAAAAACATGCCGTTTTTGTGTGTGTCCCTTTAAATGCAAATGAGCTGCTGCTCCCGCCCCCTTTCCAGAAGAGGGCGGAGCTTTAACAGCTCAACAACAACAAAGCAGGAGAATCTCACGCAGCCAAAATGACGAAAGTGTTCAGCCTTACATTGTTCAAACCGGAGTCGACACTGATGGAGAGACTCAGGAAGAAGTTACAACTTTTAGACGTTTCTGAATGGTTAGTGGATAAATTGATGTAGTTGCTGTGGAGTTGATTCAACTCATCCACTAGCATGTGCCGTCATGTTCATCTTTTGTGTTGAATTGACCCTCGTTTGTGAAGCAGTCCAGTGTAAAATGACGGCATGTCAACAACACTCTACTACAACAACTCTTCCTCTTCTCTAAAGCAGCCCAACATGGCCCCGCCCCCTTTGTTGTGTGTTCTCAGGGGCGGGGTTTATGTAAATTTTAGGGTTTGTGATGTCACCAATGTGAGAATAAGCTTGTTGTAGTCCTTAAACAGAATTCTGTAAAAGAAAATCTCTCCTTTGCATTGAACTTTAAGCGTCGTAACTTTGCAGATGTTGTTTATGATCAAACAGCAACATTACACACTAACTAAAGTTAAAAAAGTCAAATCATAATCAACCACCACTTTAAAGCAGGATGGGTTCTGATTGGCTGTCGGTGTTTTTATCGTTCATCAACTGGAAAAAAAATCATTCTGAAAGTGATATTGTTCCTCAGTGGCGTTTTCGTTGTTGTTGTGCTGTGGAATCTTCTATTCTTTTATATTTAGAATAACTATATCTTTATTGTTATCATGATAGTTATTGTCCTTCTTGTGTTTAGAGATGAGCGGCAGACGTTTCACTCACCTGATATTTCCCTAGAACTTCCTTAGTGAAGCCGTATCTGCAAAAAAAAACAAAAAACGTTTCCATCTTACAATCTCATTTAAAACACATATAAATACATTTCTACCTGAATTTGTTGCTTGTAAATACAAATGTAGGTTGTCTTATGTTTATCCATAAGATCTCCACCTCAGATTAACGATGTGGTCCTCGTGGTTTCCTCGGTTCAGGTGCACGTCGTGTGGATACAGCAACAGGAACGCAAACAGAACCAACAGAATCTCCATGGACTCTTTCCCTCTGTCCACAAAGTCACCGTTGAAGACGTACGGCGTCTCCGCTGAAGGAAAACCATTCTAGTGTTGAACAAAAATCTGTTACTGGCACATTCAAATGCAGTGAATTGTGGGCATCAGAATTTTACTGACTTTGTAAAAGACCAGCAGCAGATCCTCCAGATGCCCGTGTAAGTCACCTGCATGAGAATGAAATTACATTTTGTCGCCTTAAAAACGTGTTACGTCGTAAGACAGCTTGAGAATGAGGTGTGGATGTGTTTTCTCACCACAGATGGTGATCTCTTTGTGTTTGCAGGTGCACACGTGACTGATGTTGGGCATCAAGCGCAGAAGCGTCCACGTCTTGCCCAGCAGCTGCAGGACGTACCGGGCGTGAAGCTTCTAAAGAGAAGATCCAACAAGAGCTTGTCACGGACAGACGATAAAGACATTCATTCAGTGCTGATTCTGTGACCCGTACATGGAGCTATTCTGCTGCTTCCAAAGAAATGATCGTACTTGTTTGTTTTTGAAGGCGTCCACCAGCTCAGTGACGTTGGAGATTGTCAGCGGGAAGGAGAGATGTGGGCCGGCGTAGACGTCTGGAACCTCAATGTCCTTGTAACAGAACTGTTTCTCCCACTCCACGTCCTGAAACGCGTCACTCTCGCGAAACATCTGGGAGACCAGATTCCCTGAGAGAGACGGACTCGGTTACGCCGATCACTTCATGAGACGAGACACAGTTGAAGAGCTTGAGAAGTTTCTTACTTTGGCTGCTGGCAGAAGTGAAATGATCCATCAGGTAACCGAAGAAATTATACAGCTGTGAAGACACAAACAGCACGAGCATGATTCATGTGTAAAGACGCAGAAAACGGATGTTAACACTGAAAGATTGTGCTCATTTACAACTTGACAGAACAGTAACCCGCGGATCAGAAGTCTCTGGAGTGACTGTAAGTCTGTGCTTCATTACCGCTGGAGAGACGTGACTGTAGAGAACATGTTTTCACCTTGATATGATCCTGTTGTCCAGAATACTCTATAGACTGAAAGATGTTCCAGGAGCAGCGGCGTCGCATTTCCAGCCGCGCCGCATACTGACGGTACCAGCGCTGGATGAGCAGCGCCGCCCGCATCGCTGGACAGACAAAGAGAGAGAGACGGATGGATGGATGGATGGATGGATGGATGGAGCGATAGATGGATGGACAAATGGACAGACAGACAGACAGACGGATGGATGGATGGACGGACGGACAGACGGATGGATGGATGGATGGATGGATGGAGCGATGGATGGATGGATGGAGCGAAAGATGGATGGACAAATGGACAGACAGACAGACGGATGGATGGATGGATGAATGGATGAATGGATGATGGATGGGTGGACAGAGGTAGAAGGATGGATAAATGGATGGATGGATGGATGGATGAATGGATGGATGAATGGATGGATGTACAGAGAGAGATGGATGGACGAATGGACAGATGGATGGATGGATGGATGGATGGATGGATGGATGGATGATGGATGGATGATGGATGGACGAATGGATGGATGGTTGGAGAGACAGACACACAGATGGATGGATGGATGGATGAATGGATGGATGTACAGAGAGAGATGGATGGACGAATGGACAGATGGATGGATGGATGGATGGATGGATGGATGGATGGATGATGGATGGATGATGGATGGACGAATGGATGGATGGTTGGAGAGACAGACACACAGATGGATGGATGGATGGATGGATGGATGGATGTACAGAGAGAGATGGATGGACGAATGGACAGACAGACGGATGGATGGATGGATGGATGGATGGATGGATGGATGATGGATGGGTGGACAGAGGTAGAAGGATGGATAAATGGATGGATGGATGTACAGAGAGAGATGGATGGACGAATGGACAGATGGATGGATGGATGGATGGATGATGGATGGGTGGACAGAGGTAGAAGGATGGATAAATGGATGGATGGATGTACAGAGAGAGATGGATGGACGAATGGATGGATGGTTGGAGAGACAGACACACAGATGGATGGATGGATGGATGGATGTACAGAGAGAGATGGATGGACGAATGGACAGATGGATGGATGTACAGAGAGAGATGGATGGACGAAATGGACAGACAGACAGAGGGATGGATGGATGGATTGATGGATGGATGAAGAGACAGACAGACCGATGGATGGATGGATGGATGAAGAGACAGACAGACGGATGGATGGATGGATGGATGATGGATGGGTGGACAGAGGTAGAAGGATGGATAAATGGATGGATGGATGTACAGAGAGAGATGGATGGACGAATGGATGGATGGATGGAGAGACAGACACACGGATGGATGGAAGGATGGATGAATGAATGGACAGAGAGACGGATGGATGGATGGATGGAGAGGCAGACCAAGAGAAGAGAAACAGATGGAGAGAGAGAGAGAGAGTCAGGTCAGCAGCAGATGAGAGGGACAGTGATGACTCTTTGATCATGTGATCTGTCTGACCTGTGGCGGCTGCATGTGAGAGAAACAAGAGAAACAGAGTTTGACTTTCATTCACTTTCACTGACAACAATGAGATTTACAGGAATAAAGGAGGAAGAATAACCTGGAACTGAGACGCTCCCTACAGACAGACAGAGACAGACAGAAGTGAGCGCGACTCTCAGGAAAGACATTAATGTCAGAAACTCAATCTCTGAACTGTTTTCTTCACGCACCTTGACCGCATGGCTTCAGCTGCTGCTGCTGCTGGTGTGATTTGGTGACTCCACATCCCATGTCACGGTCCGTCTGCTGTGGGAACACGTGAAATCAGTTTCTCTCAGATGAGTGTCTGACAGTGAAGGCTTGTAATCTCAGTTTCACAGTGATCAATAATGAGGTTCAGAAATAACGTGGTCATTTCATTCTGAGACTAACTGATTATTAACACAATATTCGTTCTCTGTTCTCGAACCCTAATTAGCTCTAATTCTGTATAAAAGGACCGAACGTCACACTCACCCGTCAGACTCCCAGCATGCCCTCAGAGACAGATGGAGAGCTGGAGCTCATCCACACCAGCCGCGGCTGGATTAGGGTTAATACCGCGGCTCGGCACCAACCCAGAATAGACGGATAAAGAGTGTGTTAAAGGCCATCGCTCCGCGTGTTTGAGCCCTCTGTCCTCATGGCTGACATCTACTTATCGAGTCACAGAACTTCATGGATATAAAAATAACACATTCATTTATTCGTAAATGTTTGACGGATCAGACCAATCATCACGGCTTTAATGTATAAAAACAAAGAATTCTACCGGATTTGATTTATTTATTCATATTTCGAGTGTATAAATGTTCTGTGATGGGGTTGAGATAATGTCACACATATTCAGGATTGGGGATGGAAGTGTAAGAATGGAAAACAACATTGTTTTTGACCAATATGTGAATAAATGGTTACAGCAGAAAACACGTTTCTTGACCGTCCAGCAGTGGATAAAAGTATATAAAGTTGTCCTGAAGCGGCTCAGATTTCTCAGAATGGGGACGGTTGTTTCTTTCGTTAGATGGCCGTTCACACGCAGGTGTGGAATTCCTCCGGACGCGAGGGAGTTTCAGCCAAGGACAAACACGGCAGCGTTCCTTTGATTCGGTTCATCTGAGGTCAGAGGAGAAACTGCAGATGCTGCAACAGCTTCGTATTTCTCATGACAGAAAAATGAAAACCTTTTCAGTTCGAGATCAACTCGAAAACATTTGTGACTCTTGTTATATGTGAAATGACTGAGAAGAGAAGATTCTCAGAGCGTTTGAGAGTTTAATGGGAAACTGAGATTAATCTGTGATTAAAGAACCAAGACACAGGTGCAGGCGTGTTTCGTCAATGGCTTCTTCTGTCGTTCCTCTCTGATCTTTCTCATATTTGCCGTCTGTCCTCCTGCAGGTTTGAGTTTATTATCATTGCTACCATGTAACCGTATGATAGAATTCGCTGGTGTTTTTCTTCAATCTCCACCTCCTTTTCAACACCATCACGCTCGCTCAACATGAAAACAGTGTAAAGTATTCCAAGGCCAAGCTTGGCCGAAGTAGATAAATCCCTGCTTTCCCAGGCCACTCCAACAACATCCATTCATTCGCCTGCAGAGAGCGTCCTTCACGAGACACGAGCGCTAACTCTGAGTCCGCAGACATGCGTCTGGTGTTGTGTGTCGCAGCCGTGCTGTTCGGCCTTCCTCTCGGGAAGATGTTTGTTCTCCATCCTTCTCCCGAGGCCTCGTCCTCATCATCATCATCATCATCATCATCATCTGCTGTGAAAACTAAGAGGTAAGAGCCGTGTCGAGTGAATCGAAGAGCTTGTTTTCAAGACTTTTGCTCAGTTTCGGAGAGTTTCATGCACTTTTACAGCTGCTAGTAGACGATCTGGTGACAGTGTGATCAGTCTTTATAGGAGTTCAGGCTGATATTTGGATGCTCGACCTCTTTACAATCACATGCTGTTCTTCCGTTTGAGACTCCGTGACCTGATCACGCTGGACTGACCGAAAGAGCATTACTGGTTATTATCAGACACTCTAGTTTCTCCTCCGTTACGTTGAGTACAGACTCCACAGACGCACGTAATGCTCTGTAAATATAAACGAGGGCAACTTCCCCGGTGTCTTCTTACAGCGTCGAACCCTGAGCCCGAATATTTGGCTGCTGTTTGCCAAGCAAAGGCGTGATGATGTGTGTGTGTTTGTTGCAGATGCAGAGGAGAACTGGAAATCAGGAAAGTCCTTCTGGAATCTCTGAACCTCCAGCAGGAGCCCCGTGTGTCCGTGCCCTGGATGAGTCTTCTGCGTGAGCAGTGGAGAGACTCTTTGAAGAGCGCCGTCCCGTCCTCGACAGGTACGACCCCCAGATTTCAGACTCAGGTAAAGGTTCAGGAGTAAACCTCGTCTCTCTTCCGCAGGTAATTCCTCCATCCCTGAGGACTCTGGAAACTCCACCTGCTGTAAATATTCCTCTCAGGTCTTCATGAAAGGTGAGTCTTCAAATGAGGTCAATGAGGGTTAGTTGCAAAACTGTAAATGCATAAATAATGAAGGCCGTACAACTACAATGAATTTTAGCACAATGTAATGAAAGCAAGGCTTTGTTTCCTTTAGACATGATTCTTTCCTCTTGGTTTGGGGTGAATTATGACCCTCTCTTGTGTCATTATGTCAGATTTGGGCTGGGACCGCTGGGTGGTTTATCCGGAGAGCGTGACCTTCGTCCAGTGCCGAACCTGCGGGCCGAGCGTCTGCGCTGAGAGCCCGTCTGCGCAGGTGTGTGTGTGTGTGTGTGTGTGTGTGTGTGTGTGTGTTACACTGATGAAACGCTTCAGACGAGCTCTTCTGATCTTAATGTCTTCCACAGTGCTGTAAGCCAACGGTTCACGACATCGTCCCGTTCGTCTACGTGGATGAATGGAGCAGTCTGGTTCTGTCCTCGGCGAGGCTGACCCGCGAGTGTGGCTGCGACACGCAGGAGCCGGAGGTCACGACCCCTTCCTAAAAAGCATTACAGTCCCTCTCAGAGTTGTAGATTTATGGCTTAGCACAAACTTATTTAGCGTCTTTAATGTTTGACTTTTGCTGCTGTTGGGAGTCTCTCGGACTCTTTAAGGGTTTATGTGAAAACGATGTGGAGTCAAATATGTATAGTTCTCAGAAAACATGAAGTTCTCAAATGAATCCCGTTGTTATTCAGCTTTCATAGAAATGCACAATGAACCCTCTGTTACGAATCAGTTCAAGGCCAAATCTGTTTTAAACCGCAGGGTTTTATGGGTCTGGCGTGATTTCAGTGGACTGTTCCCTGAAAAAATGTTGTGGAGCAGCTCTGCCAAAACTTTCCCTCTGCGACTCTGAGCACCAAATTAAAGGTTACATTCAAAATGTCCTTCTCTTGAATCGAGTTCTTAATGTATTGTGGCTTCGGTTGAGATCTTTAGCTGTTGGCGTGCCTCTGCACGCTGGGAAACGTCCCGGGCTTAGATAAGACTGACATTCCTGAATGAACATTTTGGCAAAAAAAAAAAAAAAAACTGGCATTAATTCAGCATAATTTCAGACGCATCCTTCAAAAACAGTTTTATAGATTTTTTTTTTATGTTTCATAACTTCATGTTTTGTTCTTTTTCCTCTGTTAGTCTTTGTTAACCAAATCTCTTCTGCATACACTGCAAAAAATGCTTTCCTTACTTAGTATTTTTGTCTTGTTTCCAGTCCTGATCAATCCAAAAATAATAATGAAGTGAGTTTTTGCTTAAAACAAGCCAAATTATCTGCCAATGGGCTGAGAAAAATATTTCAAACAGAAACCAGATTATTTTTCTCACCCCACTGGCAGATAATTTGGCTTGTTTTAAGCAAAAACTCACTTCATTATTATTTTTTCCCCAGAAAATAAGACAAAAAAATCTTATGTAATGTTACTTATCTAGTCAAAAATTTTTAGATATTTAGCCTGGA
Organism: Ancherythroculter nigrocauda; assembly: GCA_036281575.1. Classification (NCBI taxonomy): domain Eukaryota; kingdom Metazoa; phylum Chordata; class Actinopteri; order Cypriniformes; family Xenocyprididae; genus Ancherythroculter; species Ancherythroculter nigrocauda. The sequence goes on from VTFQ01000017.1 coordinate 37,685,134, forward strand.
AACGAGACAAAAATACTAAATAAGAAAAGCACTTTTTGCAGCGTATGTTTCCATGTTATACACACCATTGTATTGGAAAATATTAAAATCATTTCATATAAACCAGGAACGGCTGTTCACGAACACTTTCACACGCATGTTTAGCAAGATTTACACTTTATATCGAATGTATCAGCAGAATGTTTATTAAACAAGGCTTTCATGACACAAGGTGTGATGTCCTTATTTCACCTTATAAAAGATGCATTGAACTCAGTTAATCGTGTGTGTGTGTGTGTGTGTGTGTGTGTCACTTCTGGCAGCTTCTGTGTTTCAAAACAAATGCTGAATTGATTTTTTTCAGACTGAACTCACACAAACTGCTCAGTTTTCATTGGTTAGTAATGACTGTGGCTGCAGGTTACTTGCAATGCATTCCTGACATGGGTTATTTTGGGAGTTTATTGGCACACACTGTTTGAAAATGTGTGTGTGTGTGTGTGTGTGTATCACATGCTGTGGCGCACTCAGTAAACGAATCCAGACCAGCTCTTTCTTCCTCTGCTTCAGTCTTTGACCCGTCGGTGCGGATGGACTAGACCCGCGGGCGTCTGACCCTGAACACTGAACAGAAGAACAGCAAACACACGCAGGAACACTCGGACCGACCCGTCCTGAAGCACGATGCTGTGGCTGCGCTGGGGAACGCTGCTTTCGGCCGTCCTCTGTCTGTTTGCTCAGGAGAGCAGCTGGGAGTGTTTGGATAAGGGTGAGGTTGTTTCTGAAATGTCCAAGGACGCCGAGCTGCCCTCCGTGTGTGTGCTGAGCTGTACGGCGCTCACTTACAGGCAGATTATAGACCGGCAGCAGAAGCTCACGGTCCGGTTCAGAGACTCACAGCCCGGTAAGAGCCGCTCGTTTCTAATGTGTGTTGGATGTGTCATGAAAACACTCATGAAGATGAGATGGAGGCTCTTTTCAGGGGTCATCAGATAGTAAGAATAAAAACAAAAAGTGTACAGAAAAATGGATGTTGACCACTGCTTTATAATTGAAACTTAAAGGGTTAGTTCACCCAAAAATGACATTTCTGTCATTAATTACTCTCCCTCATGTCGTTCCACACCCGTAAGACCTTCATTCATCTTCAGAACACAAATCAAGATATTTTTGATGAAATCCGAGAGACTCGTCCATAGACAGCAATATAATCAACACTTTCAAGGTCCAGAAAGGTAATAAAGACATCGTTAAAACAGTCATGTGACTGCAGTGGTTCAACCTTAATGTTATGAAGAGACGAGAATACTTTTTGTGCGCAAAAACAAAACAAAAATAACGACTTTATTCAACAATCTCTTCTCTTCTGTCATTATCTTACGCAGGTGACGCAGTGAAGCTTCCGTGTTTACGTCCGAATGCCGGCTCAGTATTGGCCAAAGCTGGTCATGTGATCAGCACGACGCATGCGTGTGACGCTGACGCAGGAGCCGGCCAATAATGAGCCGGCGTTCTGACGGAGAACCTGGAAGCGCTGGACGTAAACAACGTATGAGAATGACACAGAAGAGAAGAGATTGTTGAATAAAGTCGTTATTTTTGTTTTGTTTTTGCGCACAAAAAGTATTCTCGTCTCTTCATAACATTAAGGTTGAACCACTGCAGTCACATGACTGTTTTAATGATGTCTTTAGTTCCTTTCTGGACCTTGAAAGTGTTGATTATATTGCTGTCTATGGACGAGTCTCTCGGATTTCATCAAAAATATCTTAATTTGTGTTCTGAAGATGAACGAAGGTCTTACGGGTGTGGAACGACATGAGGGAGAGTAATTAATGACAGAAATGTCATTTTCGGGTGAACTAACCCTTTAACTCATTCGATCAGTGATGAAGTTCACACAGTTATTGAACTGAATAAAGATTTACAGCAGAACTCTGTAAAGAAATAAAGGTGATTTATGTTCCTGTTGACTCTCTGCAGGCGAGTCGGACGACTTCTGCTGGTTTATTAACTCGAGATGCAGCACGTGGGATGAAGCGTTTGTTCTCCTGTCCATCAGTGAATCTGTTCCAGCTGAAGAAAGGATTGAGCTTCAGACCAACTCACCGATCCACCCGAACCCCGTTCAGCCCCACGACTCCCCGTCCGTCCTGCCCGACGACTGCGGCCTTCGCTTCGACGTCACGCCGCACCTGAAGCACCTGCAGCAACACACGCTCTGCGTCACACTGAAGGGCATCATGGGAAACAGCTTAATGTGTCCGCCCTTTCTGATCATCGTGAAGAAGAAAACAGAGTAAGAGTCGACTCACTCCTGAATGAATCTATAAGACACGATGGTAAAGATTAAAAACTGTTTTTTGCATTTCACTTTCAATTCATTTGAACTGAATTGAATGAATGTGTTTTCAGATGACTACATTTGCATTTTAATAAATCAGACTCTGAATCTCTCTCTTCTCTCTATTTACATGAAAAGAGTCAGAATGACCCCATTTATTCACCAGTGTGTGTTTGTGTATACATATGAATATATTCAGCTATTTTGTTAATAAAATTCTGGAAGCTAATCTCGACTGTCGACTGTGATTTCATATTAATGTTATATTTTCATTTTAAATCTATTCATTGAGCACAGGCTTCAGAAGTTGATTAAATAGGCCTATTCTTACCTCTGTAATTAAATCAATTGAAAATCCTGTTCAGGATGACGTTGTAACATCCTCGTGTCCCGTCCATCATCTGTTTGTTGACCATTATTTCTTTATTTAACTCGTGAATGACTCTTGAGCAGTTTTACAGTGGAGCCATTCCACATTTCTGTCCCCAGGACACTGTATGTATAAATATGCATGAAAATTAACTCTAAAATACATTTTATTATTAAGCAAATTGTCCTGAACATTAAATCTATCTGCAAATTTAAAATAAATAATTTAAAACAGTATTAAAAACTACTGAGAACACAAAAAAATGCATTTGTTACACTTGTTTTACTTTATCATGAAATATAATCATTAAAATCTTTCAGAAATCTTATTTTTTTGCATTGTTGTGTGACTCCATAATACCATCTATGCTGAACAAAAAGACATTTCATAAGAAATCCATAATATGTTATATAAAATACATATTTTAGTCCTGTTACCCCCTCTAAAAAACTTGGAACATGTCACATGACACATTTTCAACAGGAAGTTGCATCATCTGGATCTTATGCAGGCCATGAGAAGACCAGATGTAAGTTCTCTCATTTTAATTTCTGTATATTTGATGAAATTGGAACTATGACTGAGAAGGTCAATCTCAACGTACTGTCCTGTTACCTAAATTATTTCTTAGATCTTATTTATTTTAAAAATATTAACTTTAGCTAAGTCACTAGTAATTGCTCAGTGTCCTCATGATATTAGCATGTACGCCATGTGGCATATGTCATGTATTTGATCATTTTTTGCTTAAAAACTCAATCCTGTTACTTTCAGTCCTGTTACTCACATGAATAATAACAGGAGTGAGTAGAGTCCTCTGTTTTGTTGATTTAATAGTGTGAATATTAGTTGATATAATACTATTCACCTGTATCATGAGTTTTACAGTTGAAATTACTTAAATTGTAGACATTTAGGAATTAGTTTTACAATGCAAATATCATACTAACAGGGATCCAGTCCTCCACGACGTGACTTAAACTTTTTGTCTTTGCAGATGCTATAGAGGTGCCAGAAACACCCACCCATGGCACGCGGCAAAGGAAGGAGTGAAACTTTCCCTCTCTCTCCTTCTTTCTCTTTCCACCTCCTTCGCTGTGAAGTACTACTAGCACACACACACACACACACACACACACACACACACACACACACACACACACACACACATGGACACTCATTCCTGTTACTAAATTGGATTTTCTTTTCTAAAAAAATAAATAAAGTTAAACTACTGTTTTTATCAGTTTTGTTTGGTCCATCATTTATACAATTGATAAATAAAATTAAATAATTAAAAAGATAAGCTTGAGGCTTCTGTCATCTTTTAAATGAAAAAAATGACTGTTTTTATTAAAACACACCTTGCTTTAATATATGTGATTTTTTTTAGTCACAAATATCAATTATTTGAACAAATAACCAATCTCTTTAGGTGAATGCAAAGTAGTTAATTGACAGGCTTTTAAACATGCTTTTTAAACAGCACAGGACTGAGAAAACATGCGTCCATCTTCTGCTTTAAAACCTTGAAAAAAATTAAATAAAGTTGCCTGAGATTGACCAGTACACATTTGTGAATAGTTAAATATGTGTAATATTAGATTCAGTGTTGAAAAACAAGATTAAAAAGGTTAATTTTGAAGAGTTACAACAAGCAAGTGTATGGAATGGCCCAGTGACTGTTTCTGTCGATGTGTCGCCCTCTGCTGGACTGGACTAAGAACTGCATCCGTTTGAATTCAATGACGTCGCAGTGTTTCCTGGTCAAACGCTAATAAAACAAACAAAACAACAGCGACAAAAACGGCAAATCGCGATAATTACACAAAATTCAACCTCATATATCTGTCTAATATCTCATTTGTTCAGCAAGTACAAACTAAACAAACAGAAATGAGCTCACAATCATCACACGCATAAGTTCTGTGTGTGTGTGTATATATATATATATATGTAAATATATTTACTCAGTCAATTTCTACTGTTGTTATGAATTCGTATTTTGGGCCTACGTGATTTAAGTGAAATCACATCCAGAACAACAGCGTGATTGTGAGTCTGATATTGCTTTATATAACAGTTCAATAAACTGATTTTTATTGGGGTTTAAGCCACAGCAGGATAAACATTTACGACTCCGACGTGTTTCACTCCGATTCGGTCGAGTGAATGATCCAGTAACTACAGCTTACAAACACAATACGTAGTCCAATATTTGACAGACTCATACAATACTTTGTTAGGAAAAGCATACCTGTCTCGTCTTGCAGAAGAAATAGAGTAGTGGTAATCCGAATCCGAACTACAATCGCATTATCCCTGTCGTTTAGTCCGACTTTGCAAACTGTACGATTTAAGTCGACTACATGACATTTAAAATGATGTACTGTTTTATTCCAACTGAAAACAAACGTTTTAAGGCAATTAAACGTGACATAACGGTCACTTAATGGATGATAAATTGATGTTTTGAATGAACGTTAAATAAATGAAGCGGTTCCTTTAACTTAATTTGATTTGATTAAAAATTAAAGGGATTTGTGATGTTGTCATATTAATGTCTGTATTCTTTGTGACAATATCAGATCATCGTGACGTCGTTTTTTGTCATTAATTGTACCAAAACTAGAATAACACAAGATGCGTCACTCGTATTATTATTTGTTATTATGAATGGGAGAAAGTGCAACGCGCAATATGGCGGAATAAGTCCCGCCTTCTAAATAAGAGCCAATCACCGATTGTAAAGTCATCGCGTCACTGCAGCGGCCGTTAGAAGCTCCGGTTTCTATAAGACCTGGGCCGTTTCTCAAAACCAAGTTCGCAAACTTCGGACTCGCGTCCTTGGTAGTTGGGACTTGGCAAGTTCGACTCAGGAGAACGAACTCCTGTGGACGGGAGAACACAAGTCCAGTGATTCTGCAAATGGAACAGCAGCGTTCTTGATAACGTCACTCAGCTCGCTCTGGCTTCTCCGGTTATCTCTTTATGTATATTTTACCCAACAATAAAACGAAATTTGTTATAAAACCCCACTCTGCAAAATATATTAATAGTCTCAGGCAACGAGATTGATTATCTGCAATGTGCATATGTTTTTAACAAAACGAAATATATATACGAAAAACCTCTTTTCGTATATATTTCAAAAATATTAAATGTAATACTATTTGTGCATACTCTGATTAACTTCACTGTAATGAAATGAAATAGGCTATAACCAGAGATGGGCATAAATACATGGAAATGTATTTAAAATACAAATACAAAATACTGTGTGGAAAAATGTATTTAAATACAAATACAAAATACTGTGTGGGAAAATGTATTTAAATACAAATACAGTATTTTGTATTTTGAAAATACACAAAATACATGTGAAATTGAAGATTCAGTGCAGGTATCCCTATCAGGCTGAAATCTATCTGGGCCTATTCTGAATGCCAAAAAGCATTTAGATGTGTGCAACTACTTAGAAACTTACCTCATTTCTGCTCTCTCTGTCATTCTCTCTCTCTCTCTCTCTCTCTCTCTTTCTTAAGTGCTTGCTTCCTTGCTGGTAATTACAAATAAACTTATGTAGTGCAAAATAGCAGCCATTTATATACTTACTTCTGACAAGGTTACAATGTAGTCTATTACTTATGGTGAACACTACTAAAAAAACTGTAAAACTGTGGGAACCTTTTCTGCTATACAGCAAAGAATAGGGATGGGTAATATGACCAAAATCTTAATTTTACTTCACAGTAACAATATATGGCATGGTTTCACAATTATCAATATCAGTTTTGATACCAAAGCAAAAACTGAATTTCAAACTCTTTTGATGCTTTTTTTACGCAAGTAGTATAGTAACTTTTATATTTATTTAATGTAAAGTTTATTTTTTTCTATATACATAATTAGAAAATATAAAGTTTATCTAAAATAAAAACTTTTTTAATTAGAAATCATTTGGCATTTTTTTTTTGGTGAACAATAAAACTAAAAGTGTAGTGTATCTTTCATCATTGTCATCACAAATGCACACAATCACTACACTAAACTGATGGAGACAGACAATGATTAACCTAATTATTTCATTTCTACATAAACAAACATTTGCATAACACAATCACAATTTGGAAATGTGTCCAGTTACATTTTCATATAGCACCATGTTTGAAAAATATAAAATGATTACATTTACAAAATAAGCCTGCATAGCCGAAATAATGAATAAAGTAATGGTTGTGTTTAATACAATCGTTAATTGAAATAAAATAATTAATTAATTAAAAAACATATATAACACAGTATTGTTCAATTTAGTGTTATACATATGTTATCATATTAATATGTTTTGTTCTAATGTCACAAGTCACAATTTCAAGTTTACTGTTCATGAAACCCCCCTGTTTTACCCTGGTCGTTCACACCTCTGAGTTTCAAAAAGTCTGTGAAAATGGGCATGTAAAGCTCTGAAAAAGTGGGAGTGTAGAGGGGGAGAAGAAGGGAGAGAACAACCAATGAAACAGAGACATACAACACACTCATTATACAGAATAATGAATATTAATATATGAGCACGGAGAAAATGTCAACAAACTCCCAAGCCCAAGGGAGAAATGCGAAAGAATATTTAATAGGGCTAATAATAGGTTACTTTGATTACGTTTACAAGCACTGCAGTCTCAAAATCAGTCTTTTAGGATAATCGTGTCGTCGCGTTCAGATAGGCTACACCACTGTATCAGTGTCCAGTTTGCACATATAATTAATTTGAAGAAGACTTGATGAAATATGTGTGCATAACTACACCGTGCTGGTTAATGTTTGGTGCAGGAGAATGTGTGAAATAAAAACTTTAAACACGGATACTTTATTCTGTATGAGCTATGTGTCACGTGGCTAGTGTTATTAAACTCATCGTGGAGCTCCGCGCTGAAACCGATCATATGCACGCTCCGCGTGTATAACATAAAAACAATCGTATTTTTCATGTGTTCGTATTCAAACTCTAGTTCTGACCGCATCGCGGGCAAAATACAAACAACACATGTGCTGCTGTGCTGAGGGAAACAGCCTACGGCTCGCGTGTTTGAACGCAGCTAGAGCAGCAGAGGAGAATGAGCCGCACTTTTGTGACATTTGAATTCTCCGCTGTAATGCGATCTCACGCGAACATATTTTCCATTTGTGCTGGTAGATTACAGCAAAACAATCCACATGCACACAAACCTCTGCTCTGGTCGCGTCTCAGGAAAACACATTGTGTTGTAGCACTGAGGAAACGAACACCAACGATATGTCTCTGAATGACAAGAGACCGAGGCGAGAAAAGTGACACTTCCTCATATCGTATGCATACTAGAGCGCAGTGATTGGATTGAATGAGCTTTATGTCATGAATATATGTCGAGAATCGCTCGAAACGGTCTACTTCAGCATGTTCGAAAGTACACGATGACGTCATATTTTGTGTCGTTGCTCCGACTCGGCTTTTCAAACAGGAAGACAGAAATCGCTCTGAAAAATGCAAAAATAACAAATTTTTCACTTATGAATAACATTAATGAGTACCTTTAGTGTTTTCAGTGATGTGCAGCCTATACATATCTGTTTACATCTCAAAAAAAGTGTTTTGGGGTTTCATGACCCTTTAACTTGATTATTTGGTTAGGGTTTAAGAAGTGTACTAAAAAACTTTTTCACATGTGTCGTCAAAATGACCCACAACCTAATCGGTTTACAAACTTCTCATGAGACGAGTGTTTGACATAGTATAAGAGGTGTTTGACAAATTATTTGGCAAACTATTTCCTCTCATCGCTGCTTTTTGGTGGTTTGGAGAACAATTACTCAGAGTCGCCCTCTGTCATTTCACAGAATTATACAACGGAGAGCACGTCAAGCATAAAAGCTTCGTAGGTTTACTGAGGAGCGCGCTCAGTAAGCAGGTTCATGGCGTACAGCCATGCGAATTGCGAAAGAATAAAAAAGGCTTCAACTGCACAAAGCTAAAGAGAAAGCGGAAAGTCCTATCTATGTAAACGATTTAGAAAAAGTTCTATCGATTCACAATTTATATCATCGCTACGAATCTACGATATTGTCATATGATATCACCCATCCCTAACATGCAGTAAGGTTAATGCTTCAAACACAACTAGTTGATGCATGAAAACAACACCCTGATAAAGAGGATGACTGTCTCAGAGTATTTTGAGTATTTTGAAAATACAAAAATACTCATCTTAAATGTATTTAAATACAAATTACATTTGATTTTTTCCAAAGGCTTTAAAATACAAAATACAAAATAGTATTTTGTATTTCAAATACGTATTTTAAATACATGTATCTGAAATACTGCCCATCCCTGGCTATAACATAAAACAAAACCATGTCTCTATTTGTTTTATGTCAGTTTTAATGATCAATAATAGCTATTATAAAAGGTAAGAATATACAATAAGAAATAAAGCAAACAATTCAGTCAAGCGTACAAAATCAGCGCTTTAGTAGGATACAAAGGTTAAATAGCCATACATAAAGTTATGAAACGTCACGTTGCCCTCAGCCAAAACGGAGCCAGCGGCAAACGTCGGAAGGACTAGCCGAGGTAAGGCTGCTCTCGGCTGGGCACATGAGCGCCGAGTGTCCGGTGATCGCCTGGATCTCACAACTCCGACAACGTCAGATCAAATTGTCAGAAAGGCGCAATCTTTATCAATAAACCACAAATTTGAGCTTTAAACCAACACATTCTCGCCTGAAAAACTCTTAAAACTACTATCATGACATAAAAACAGTAATATGTTTAAATTATGCGGGGTTTCTCCTTTACTATTGACGCTTGCTGGTTAGTGCGAGATGCATTCTGAGATACCTGGCTGTCTCAAGTCTGCACAAGTCACCTCTCGATGCATCCTCGATAAAAGGGGCGGATCAAGAACACATCCGGGAATTTGAACTGAACTTGGCTAGATGCGAACTTTGAATTGGAACAGTACTTGGACAGCGACTGATGACGTTTCACAAGTCCACAAGAACACAAGTACAGACAAGTACGCATATTGAGAAACGGCCCTTATTTACCAGAGAAACAAGCGCGCCGCCATCTTTAGAAAATTGTCTTTGAACTTCCGTTTTTGCGGTAGCCCTATATATTTCTATGGCATCGCTGTTGAAGAATAATTAGCTGGTGAAGTGGATTTACCTGTTGTAGAGTTAATGAAAGTTATCATGAGCATTGTTATGTTTAAAGCAGATGTCTTAACAAATGTCAGTAGACCGGGAAGATTTTAAAATGACCAGTTCATTCATAAATACGTAAAATCGCTGTGGAAATACAAACCGGAAGTCAAAAGACAACGAGCGCAGCGCTAAAAAGGGGCGGGGCTACATAAGGTCTATAGAAACAGTCAGATGCGCGCCAGTGCCCAAGGAAGTCGACCGGAAGTTGAAGTCGGCCGGGTGCCGCCATCTTGTAGCAGAACTTCACTTGCGTTAGCATCCCATTGACTCCCATTCATTTTGGCGTCACTTTGACAGTGAATAACTTTACATCTGAGGCGTTTAAAGACTCCATTTGTCCATTATTTATTTCCAAAGATACACGACAATGTATAAAGGGCTCCAATACCTTCTATGTTACATTATGGCCCCGTAGAAACAGTTTTTGTAAAAATAAGCTAACGATTGCGTCATAACCACTCGACTCTCTGTCGCACAGAAGAGAAGTTACCGTACAGACAGGAGGAGAAGCTCGCAGGCAATCGGGGAGACGTCAAGAGAGAAGCCTACTGGCGTTACATTTTAAAATACTATACAAACTAATTAATCAGAATACTTACTCCTGCTCACTCACGCCAAAGAACTCCCCGCTCAAGCTCGCCATCTCTGCAAGATTAACGATGGCAGTTTTCATGCACAGCTACTAGAAGATTTACATCTGTCAGACAGGTTGCGGACGTCATCAAGCTTAGTGTGAGTCGGCGCGTCAGAAACGGAAGTGCTAAAAATCGCTAAAAATGGGCTTCACTTGACTCAATTGAGTTCCAATGGGGTCGCTGTGTCCATTTCTTTTACTGTCTATGATGCGCGCCTCCGAGTCCGAAATGAGGCACAAGAGACGTACGTTTAGGACTGTGCATGCTCATTAGGTTGATCCGTGGTCATGATTCGAGCGTTTAGAAACAAAATTTATGAGACAGTTGTTGTCATATTTCACTGGTGATTTCAAATATGAAATTTAATCGAAAGCTTGGCAAACAGCTTTAGAGAATTTGATGTTTCCCCATTCAGAGAGATAGAAGCTGCACTTGAGATGCCCGAGAGGCGTTTCAAAGATGGCCGCCGAGTGAAATGACTCGTCTTAAAGGGACTTTGATTGTACTAATGTAGGCTCTTCATAATTAGTATTACTGCGTTACAGTGCTGGGTAGATTACATGCAACCTGGACAAAAATTAAGTAGCTACTCATTATTAGATTATATTACATTTTAAAATACTCATCATCAGACTACACTTATTATTTATTGATTACATGATTACATATTATACAATGGCAGTAGCCTAAATCATTTATAATTTATTGATTCTCCCTAATTCTTCTTTTTCATCTTTTACATTTTCCTTTCTAAAAAAACCCATCACTTATAAAGTCTTTTAGTTTTGTAGAAATTGGTCAAGCTATAATTACATGGAAAATCGAGAGTCCACAAAACATTTGATCACTGGATTTACAGAAAAACATCGAATCAGCTCCTGACTAACACATTAATTATTATTTGAATTATCACCAAGAAAGTCATTTAACCATGTATTGCTATCTTTCGAAGGCTTTTGTCTTTCAAACACATTAAAAAAAAATTAAAATTATTTATTTTAGTTACATTTTTATAATTGAATTAATTAGCATCTTCTCATTCAACTGCACTAACCCCCCGCAGTTCCTTCATGATCCCTGACCTAATGTAATGTTGATAAAGAATGTAACATCTTTTCTTTCTCAGTGTATTTTTATATCAATATGGTACAAGATTATCCTACTCAAACGAGTTAGCTCAAAAGTAGTCAGATTATATTACCTAAAATGTGTAATGTAATGGGATTACGTTACAAACTTCAATTTATGTAATGTAATTCGGAATTAGT
>VTFQ01000017.1:37699474-37735986 GCA_036281575.1 Ancherythroculter nigrocauda
CACCTCTCCTAATATTAAAGCACTTAAAACAAATATTATTCCTTACCTTTTTATTTAACATCTGTTATTAAAATTGGTATATTTTTAAATACACACTTCTTTATATATTTGTTTTATTTTTATATATCAGATTTTAACTAAAGTAATATCTTATTTGTTTGTTGAGGATGCTATCATAGTAATTTGTTCAGTAATTTATTTACAGTAGCCTAACACACACACACACACACACACACTATTTGGGATAAACTGTTTAGGCCTACAGTAAAATGAAAGAAAAGGAAAATCACTTCAGTAAATGAACATCATGCCTTAAAGGTGCCGTAGAACATTTTTTTAAAAGATGTAATATAAGGCCCAATCCCAATTCTATTTTATACCCCTTCCCCTTCCCCTTGCCCCTTTAAACAGAGTGTCAAGGGGTAGGGCTGAAAATATTCCCCTAAGAAATGGGACACCACTACTAGACCGTTACACGTCATCATAAGTCATCGTTAGCTCCTACGTCATAGATGCGCCGATGTTTATCACACACTTCTAATAAAGGCCAATTCACACCGCACCGACAACACTCGTCTGTTGGAGTTTGTTGGATCGGTGTGATACCCCTGTTGGCGTTGGTCGGAGTCGGTTTTCACCCGACTGAACATGTTTAATCGGCGTTTGTCGGGTCGTGGAATGTCTGCGCGGTGTGAACAGTTTTCCAACAGACGGCAACAAACTCTGACGTAATCTGACCTGGCCACTAACCGTTGCCATGACGATGAGGCAAGTCCCCTGCAAAGACAGCTGTTTGATCGCGCCCGCGCCTCACACACACACAACAAAGCAGTGGAAACCTGACATCGCAGCTTGTTCATTATAAAAAATAAAATACTGTTAAAAAAAATAAAATATACAAAAGGTACAATAGTCCATAGTGCAATCCGTGCCATTCAGCAAGAGCAGCTGCTCCACTTCACCGAAAGAGAGAGGTAACGTTAACCACTATGAGAGCAACGCAGGTTTACCTTCAGTTTCGTTTTTAATAATTCGTTTTGGCTTGTTTAGCTACATGGTTGTATATGCTTATGGGTCTCGTTAATAAAAAGGGTCGCGCTAAAAAAAAGCCTTAAGATGTCATCGATAGCTGTAGTGATCTCTGCTGCTTGGGCGACAGCTATTTTTTTGCATTTGTCTTCAGTTCTTCGCATAAGACAAAGGAGACGAGCCTGCGTGTTTCCTCAGGAGTCCCTGGTTGATACAGAACATACAATACTGATGAATAAGCACGCAAACTGGATGCACTTTTTGTTTATATCATGTTACGTACACGTATTTATGGACGTAACCACAACAAAACAATACATTAATCAGGCATGCGGCAAAAAGACAAGTTAGCTGCCACCGGATTTGAATTTATGTTGTCAAATCAACGCGGGTTTCAATAAAATATAAAAAAATATGTTGTGGAACTATCATAAAGTAAAAAACATTAGCGAACTGTTTTCATAGCGATTTTAACAAATCTTTTTTCGGAGAACATAACCGTATACATGAACACAAGATTAAAGGCAACATAAAACAAGTGATTATTTATTACTAAAATACTGTTTACCGTAAAAAAAATACTTACATTTATGGGTCTCTCTGCTCGCTTGGGCGGCCATGTTGGAAATTTATCATACCCCTTCGTCTGAAGTGTGGTCCCGAAAAATCTTCGTTTGAAGGGCTACCTGGCCCTTCCCCCACCCCTTCCCCTCCAACCAAATGAGAATTGGGACACCCCTACCCCTTCACGTGAACGCGCGAAACAAAGGGGAAGGGGTAAGGGGTAGAATTGGGATTGGGCCTAAGTCTAAGGTGTCCCCTGAATGTGTCTGTGAAGTTTCAGCTCAAAATACCCCATAGATTTTTTAAATTAATTTTTTTAACTGCCTATTTTGGGGCATCATTAACTATGCACCGATTCAGCGCGCGGCCCCTTTAAATCTCGCGCTCCCCGCCCCCGGAGCTCGCGCTTTCCTTATCCAGCATAAACAAAGTTCACACAGCTAATATAACTCCCAAAATGGATCTTCACAAAGTGTTCGTCATGCATACTGCATGCATGCGTCGGATTATGTTAGTATAGTATTTATTTGCATGTTTAGATTTGATTCTGAATGAGTTTGATAGTGCTCCGTGGCTAAAGCTAACATTACACACTGTTGGAGAGATTTATAAAGAATGAAGTTGTGTTTATGAATTATACAGACTGCAAGTGTTTAAAAATGAAAATAGCGACGGCTCTTGTCTCCGTGAATACAGTAAGAAACGATGGTAACTTTAACCACATTTAACAGTACATTAGCAACATGCTAACGAAACATTTAGAAAGACAATTTACAAATATCACTAAAAATATCATGTTATAATGGATCATGTCAGTTATTATCGCTCCATCTGCCATTTTTCGCTATTGTTCTTGCTTGCTTACCTAGTCTGATGATTCAGCTGTGCACAGATCCAGACGTTAATACTGGCTGCCCTTGTCTAATGCCTTGAACATGGGCTGGCATATGCAAATATTGGGGGCGTACATATTAATGATCCCGACTGTTACGTAACAGTCGGTGTTATGTTGAGATTCGCCTGTTCTTCAGAGGTCTTTTAAACAAGTGAGATTTATATAAGAAGGAGGAAACAATGGAGTTTGAGACTCACTTTATGTCATTTCCATGTACTGAACTCTTGTTATTCAACTATGCCGAGGTAAATTCAATTTTTAATTCTAGGGCACCTTTAATCATTTTTGGACTGGATTTTCCCCTCCTGTTGAACAAATTTAGACTATATTATCATATGTATTGCAGTGCAATACTTCAAATATTAAAAATAAAAGTTTCAAAAGGGAGTTTTTACACAGTGATGCCATAAAAGAACCACTTTTGGTTCCCCAAAGAACCTTTCAGTAAACAGAAATGGAACAATTATTATTATTATTTTTTACTTAAGCCGGGCACACATTTAACGACTAGCTAAAACATTCTAAGACTGAGCTCAACATACAGCGATTGTTTCCTGCGACTGAAGCAGATTTATATACTTTCACATGGAATTCGAACACCGACTGTAATCGCAGACTGAACGAGACTGGCTCTGACTGGACGCGTTTGAGCATGATCAGTCATAAGTATCAATTTACATTCATAATCGGCCTTACAATCGTTAAGTGTGTGCGGCTTTAGTGTGAAGAACATTCTAAAACAATGTAATGGAACTTTTTTCCACAGTAAAGAAGATTTTGTGTTTATGGAAAGGTTCAGTGGATGTTTGTGTAACCTCAGAAGAGTGTATAGGCCACACAAATCAACTACTAAGTGAAAGAGACAAACTACTAAGCATCAATACTTAAGTATTTAAATTAAATTGTATGATTATTTTTCAATAAATAAAACAACAATATTTATGTTTTGAAAACTGAAAGTAAGTTTTACGGTAGAACAGTAATGTATGTGATACGGTGACAATAGTTGGTTTCATTACAGGTCAGAGTAGGGCTGGGTGATATGGCAAAAATGTAATCTCGATAATTTTTTCCCATGTTGATCGATAATGATATATATTTCGATATATAAACTCAGGGGCATTCAGAGCTTTTATAAGCTTTACGAAATGAATGGATCAATTGTCTGCGCAATATGACTGTGACTGAAGCCCAGTTGTTTAATTTTGCATGAGTGGCGCGCAAAATCACTGTAGGCGCGTTCACCAGCGCGCTCCAAAAGTGTTGATATTTGCACTAGCCATTCATGCGATGCTGATGATAAAATGTGCGACCCATTTGGATTCTATTGAGGATATAAAACGCTATGGAGAAAGTCGAACATGATCTAAAACAGCCACTAAAATGACTGATGAAAAGAGGGGAAAACATCATCCTGCAAGCTTTTTAAACTCATGAAGACCACATTTACTAGAATGTATGTTTGTATGTCAAATTTGACTAGTTGTAGAACTGATAATAGATAATCTGTTTAGATTTATAGATAAATAGATTTTTCACTAAAGATTTATATTACAGCTGTGACATGTTCTAGCTATCTAACAAATGCTATGAAAAGAAAGAAAAAATGCTATTACCTGTAATTGTATCCATATTGTAACAATGCTATAGGTAACAATTACAAGAATTGTTATTTTAAGGCCGAGTACAAGTTAGAGCTTTAGAATATGGACCTTCTTGAGTTTTTGACTAAACAATTGGTTTTGTTTAAGAATGTATGAATATGAATATTTGATTACTATACTGTATTTTTCTATTACATTTACATTTGAATAGCTATAGTTTATTAACAAAACCAGATTACACATTTGGCTTTAAAAAATTAAGACAACTTACTAACTTAGCATGTGGCTTTTAATTATAAACAAGCCCAAGATACACCGGGACTCTTATTTTGCACAATTGCAGGCTGATTTTTAGATTCTTACAACCATCTAAAGCATTTTATATGAAGGCCATAAAGTAGACATTGAAATAATTCATCAACTCCAGTTCATTAGCAATTGCTTGGCATAAATCTGCGCTTTTCATTGATTGAGAATCACTTTGAAGCAGTCTGAAGCAGTTTGCGCAAGCCTGTAGAACGCACAACAGCGCCGCCTTGTGACACTGCAACATGCAGCGCCCTTTGTGAAATATCCACCGCATCTCTGCAGCGCATGTGGGAATGTCAGTGGGAGTGAACAGATCTGACGCACACATAACGAGCGGGTACGAAACACGTAGGGCGAGGGGAGATTTTCCACTAGTTAATCTATCGCAGATGGTTTCATTATCTTGGGCAGATACAAAAGTATGAGAGGATAAAAATAATAAAAGCATAAATGTGTCTCCAAATATACCTGGGCGGCCGCCCAAGTAAAGTCTATGAGTGGGAAGCACATATTTTACAGATCGTTCTAATCTGCGCCTGGTCGCTTTTCAAATAACCAAACCACTTCATATAACTGAATTCTACTACCTTTTTTGTCGACAATTTCATCATTTTTGGATAATAACTCAAGGTTAGTTTCACTTTCGCCGCTGCTTCCACTCATTTTTGTCGTCTTTGTGTTGAGTTTTCTTTGCCAAGTGCCGTAGGAAATTGACTCTGTTCTTTGACGTGAACGTTTAAAGCTGCACGCTGATTGGCTGTTGTCGCATATTTCTGCTGTATGATTGACTCTTATATTAATCCATATCAAATAAAAATGCCTGGAGCTTATCATCGTTATCGACATATATTTTATTGCGATTCGATATGATATTGTTTATCGGCACTGTGAATTCATCTCTCTCCAATGGAAAAAGAGCCTGGTGTTTTGCTAGGGGGAAGTTATGGTAATGGAGGCCCTGTAGGTGGCGCCGAGCAGATGCTGAAATCCTTCTGTAGTAAATTCAGATATTTTTCAAATTTTGAATATGTAGTTTTATTTTGTTTAAAAAATATTTTCTGGTGTGCAGTGATAAGCTTTGAATGATCTTCGGACTCTGGAGCTCATGTTGTGCTAACGAGGCTCGTTTGTGTTCAGACGGTCGCGTCATTTCAGCGTCTGTCGACGAACAGTGTGGAGAGATTCTTCCTTTCATCATCTTTATGATTTCCTTCTCTTTGTCCTTGACCTGATTCCGGGGGGGGACTCGATCTCTCATGACACCATTTGTAACCGCGCGAGTGTCTTTGTCTTTCCAGAGAATCAAAGGCGATGAGCTGTCGAGTCTCATCCAGAGGATGCTGGGTAATTACGAGGATGGATCTGACGACCTTTGCTCTGGTGTGGAGGGATCGGAGGCGTCTCTCGCTGCGAGCGCGTCCGGCCCCGTCCCTCCTCCAGGTGAGCGCTGGGACAGTCTGCCGGCCCTGCGTCCCCCCGCGGAGCCGCTGTCCCCTCTGCAGTCCAGCGACTCGGACGGCGGCGCGTCTCCGGAGCGCTGCAGGCCGGACGTCCCGCCGCTGACGCTCACGCTCCCGCTGAATCTGCACTGTAAACCGGCAAACGTCAAGAAGCCCACAGCGTACGTCAGGCCGATGGACGGTCAGGATCATGTGACCAGCAATTCTCCGCAACTGAAGGCCTCACCGGAGCACTTACAGGACCTGAAGGAGAGCAGCAAACCAAACCTTCCCCCGCTGCAGTCTGTTGACGTGAGTGTTTAGCTGCAGATCGTCATGGTAACCAAGTGTACGTTTGCCGAATGTTTCATTACCCTCATGTGACTCTGTCCGTCTGCAGGTGGTGTCTGGCGGGCGAGTGGAGGACATTCTGCAGGTCAGTTCAGTTTGGGACAGTCTTGTTTGGTAGGACAGCTGCAGGATCTCAATGTCTCTCTGGCACACAGGAAATGACCTCATGGCCTCCACTGTTGACGGCCATTTGTACGCCAAGCACAGCCGAGCCGCCGAAGTTCGTCTCCACTAACGAGGTTAGAGCAGAATAATTGGTTCTTATTGAAACTCCAGCGTTTTTTTAAGTCCTTCATCCCAACTCATTCACTGCTGCTTTGACAGGAGTCGCATGGATTCACAGCTCTCAGTAAGTGTGTGTGTGTGTGTGTGTGTATTGTGGTGGTCTTTTTATGTGCTTTTAATTAGCTGTTGTTCTTCATTAGAAGCTCATGAATCATCAGACGGTGTTCAGCTGGAGCCGCAGTGAGTATCAGATCAGATCTCTGCGTCTCTAGTTCTGTCATCAGTCATTCACCTGTGTTTCTTTCTTACATTATACAGAAGGAGATGTTCAGCAGAATGTTTACTTGACTCAAGTGTGTGTGTGTGTGTGTGTAGAGGAGGTTCCAGCAGCTCCAGTGACTCTGACAGCAGTTCAAACACTGACAGTGAGAACAACAAGAGCCCAGATCAACCAGCAGCTCATGAACCATCACACACACAGGTACACACACACTCTTTCTCACACACACACACACACACACAGGTACACACACACTCTTTCTCACACACACACACACACACACACACAGGTACACACACACTCTTTCTCACACACACACACACACACACACACAGGTACACACACACTCTCTCTCACACACACACACACACACACACACACACACACACACACACACACACACACACACACACACACACACAGGTACATATTGTCATATTCTTATGATGAGATTCATTGAACAACAAATGAACATCCTAACACCTGTGTGTGTGTGTGTGTGTGTGTGTGTGTGTGTGTGTGTGTGTGTGTGTGTGTGTGTGTGTGTTTAGACACAGAAAGGGAGTGACTGGCAGTTGGGAAGATGGTTAGAAAGCAAGGAAAACCAGCACCAGCAGAGCCCTGGCAGCCCATGTGATGTCATCAAGCCCAACTCCCATGATTCCGCTGGACGGACAGAGGCTGCAGGTCAGCAGGGTTGCTATAGTAACCCGACTGACAGCGGCAAAGCGTCTGATCACAGACAGACTGTGGGAAACACGTGTGAGAATCTGCTGTTAGGAAACACATGCGTGGAAATTTCCCAGCGTGATGAAAATACTTCCACACGCAGATCGAAACACAAGAAAACATCACGTGACACAGAGCAGAAGAGAACGACAACAACAGACAACAAACCAACAGACAGGAAACAGACGCGTCAGCCGCTGCTGGTGAAGATTCAGCTGAACCTGCTCTCCAGAATCCCTCGGGAGCCCAAAGCAGTCCGACGCCGAACCAGCCTGACGTCCGCACGCAAGAGAGCCGTGAGCTGAACTTTGACCCTTCTCACCCTGATTGTGATGACAGGATCATCAGCCAATCGAACCTGCACTAATAACCCTAATGAACTAATAACTGATATCAACTAGTCCTAACAACCATTTCAAAATATCTTTATAAAATCAAATATCTCAAAATCAGATGTTCACATGATTTTATTATGTGTGTGTGTGTGTGTGTGTGTGTGTGTGTGTCTGCAGGCGGAGAGGGATGAAAAGTCTCCAAAGAAGAAACAGAAACTGGACAAAGAGAGAAAACAGTCTTTCTCGTCTCAGCACAGCCTCCACCAATCAGAGTGAGTCCCCGTCAACCCACAGCCAATCAGAGCCCGAGATCTTCTGCCTCTCTGGGGATGTTTTGTGAGGCTGCACTCAGATTAATTAAAATTGATTTAACACAAAACTTTCTTTCCATCTAAACAGAAATGTATTAGTTTATCAGTGATGTTATGTGAAAACATTGTGTTTCTATTAATTACTACAAAGTTTGTGAAAGTTTTCTTCAGTGTATTTGACCAATCAGATCAGATCTGTCAAGTGTCCTGTAAATAATAACCATAATAGCAATAGTTTTGATGATGATGATGATGGGACGTCTGTGGTTACACTGAGGGAACTACAGGCTTGTCTGTGATTGGCTTCAGAGCTCAACTCTCACGGAAGCGTTTAAAGCAGAACGGCAGATATCGTCAATTTAAATTATCAAATAAATCTCGCCAAAATATTTTCAATGCAGGAAAAATCCTGCATCTTTCTTTACAGAACATCAGTGTCATTATTGTGATCTGATGCAGTGACGTTCAGACATGCGCTCATGTGACATCAGCATGCGGTGGAAAGTACCTGAAGTCCCTGATCACTCTCTCCTCACATCAGAGCCGGCAGGAACAGCGACAGCACGACGATGAAGAGGAGGAAGAGTGTGAAACACGGCTCAGGTCTTCCTCAGGACGTATCAGGACACAAGTGTCCATCCGCAGCGGCTCCTGACAGCCAGCCGAGGACAGCAGAGGCTCATGGGAAGGTGCTGTAGATCGTTTACATCTTCGTTTTTAAGCTCTTGTGGCGTGACTCGTAAAGAACTGTTTTTATTCTCCAGAAATCCTGCAAGAGCCGCAACGTCCTGCCGGAGAAAACGTGTCCTCCTGCAGCCGAAGCACGAGCGCTGCTGCCGCCCGACCGCAGGTGTGCCGCTCACGTCCATCTGTGTATTACTTCAACATTAACCAGTGTGAAACTCTTTGACCTCTGACCTCTGATTCCCAGGCAACGCTCCGTGGAAGATCATCTGAAGGAAGCCAAAAAACTGAAGCACAAAGCAGACGCTACGGTGTTTATAAAGCCTTTGATTTCCCCCCTGACCCCTGACCCCTGACCCCTGTGTATGGTGAGTTCCACTCCTGGATCTGACAACGTTTCTTGATGTTTCTCAGCCGGATAAGACAGCTAAAGCCATCAGCTATCTGGAGGCTGCGCTGGCATTCGTGGAGAGCGCCGTCGCCATGGAGACGGAGCCACAGACGCCCAAATCCGCCTACACCATGTTCTCCGAGACGCTGGATCTGATCAGGTGTGAAGTTCAGTTCAGTTCACTTGAAGTTGATCAGAGTATTGCAGCTCTACAGGAAATGTTACAGTTGATGAAGTGTTCAGTTATCAGTCAGAGACGAGTGTGTCACAGTGACGATCATGTGATATGCAGGTTATGGGTGAGTTAACATCGTATTCATTTAAGCAGACATAATGAACATGTTAGGCAGCAATTACAACTCGTTATGATTACAGAATTAGGATAATAATTGAAAGTTGTGTATGTTGGTCCAGAGTTGCCGTCATATGAATTCTTCTCACTGACCGTTTGCACGGTTACTTCCTGGTTGTCGTTAGGCCAGCTTGGGCATTTCCGGTGAACTGTTAGCTGATCCTTCTGTACACGCTGTACATCGACACAAAACCAGTAATGTTTCACTTTTTAATGTTGTATTTATATTTTAATGCAGTTATCACACTTGCCTAATTTGTAAAATAAACCAGTTTTATTGATTGCAATAAAGTCTGTAATTAGACATGCACACGCTACATTTTTCCACCGCTTCAAATGTTATTTTTACTGTCATGACCAAAAACATTATTTGTTTATCCTTCTGAGATTGGCCCTATTTGTAAAACCGAATGTTTCAAGATGCAGGAAATCCAACGTTTGATAGAAAACACTTTTATTTAAGAATAAAACGTTAATTATAACCATCAGATACTGGCTCATATTAGCCATTTCCTGTAATAGTTTTTCACTCATTTTTGCTTTTGTATAAATATTAAACATTATAAAATCACTAGGTTTAAAAAAACATTTTGTCAAGGTGAAGTATGAAATACTCACAATATCTCATGAAAAACAATAACTTTTCTTGTGAATGAATGACACAGAAGCGAGCGCCGCTCTCTCTTTATAATCACAGCAGCTGTCAGTCAGTGCAGCTCAAGCTTGTGAAAACTCACATTTTATTCAATGAATCTAACTAAAGTGCACAATAAATCTTTAATTTACAGTGTGTTGACGCTTTTTTCGACACGAAAGCATAAAAACTGATGGTCGAATTGAATTTTGCTGAGGAGGAACTGAGTGACGCGTCCTTTTTATGTCTTACATTTGAATAACTAAACGCTAGGTCTGACTATTTAAAGGTGGTCTCGGTCGTATTTCAAATACATACATAAGCATTAGGGAGCGTGTGACGGTCGAGGAGAGAGAACGAGCAAGCGGGAGATTTGAAAATAAGAAAAAAAACTGCTGAAGCCAGATGGGACACAATATAAAAGAGCTCAAAAGAATATCACTGGAATGAAGGTTTATGACTAGGCAGATGCTTTAGGACCGCGTTTATATTAGAAAAGCTTTCCAGCGCTGGAGCGAACGAACTGGAAGGCCTGAAAACAGACGCGAAGCTGCTTTGATTCCTCCTCATGTGAGTAACACTATGCTTTGATTGTCTGGAGCTGCTGTGCTGTTTGTGAATAACAACTAACACTTTGTATTTACTCTTGTGTACTGTACGTTCATTTTTTGTGCTTCCTTGTTGTTTGTTCATCAACTGCGCTTTATTTTTCGTGAAGCTTTTTGTTGTACGTCAGCTGTGATAAACAGACATCCACTCGCATTGCGTGTAACAGTTTTGCTGTTAAACTGCTGCACACTGACGCCCGCTAGAGAATGAGGTGTTTAGCGTCATTGTTTGTGCACTCGCCTCACATGACAGCAGCGATCGGGCCGGGGTTCGAGACCGACTCGGAGCAGGGTGGTTAGGATCGGAGTGTGAGTTTTGGAGGCGGAGCAATGAAGAGAGGGGTGGTGTTGTTTGGGTTGATTTCAAATATCATCAATGTCCAACACTGTTGTTCAAAATATGCTTACCGCACCTTTGAGTGACTATATTCTGATTATAATCTAAGGCCCTGATTACAGCTGGTGTTAGGATGCGTTTTGGTCGATCAGCTCTCAAGTAGACGACACTAAATACAGGTGCAAAGGAGGTGTAAAATGCTTCCAGAGGTAGTTGAAAATGCATTCGACCGGATTGCATTTGTAGTGTGACACTCATGTGGTCAAATGCGTTTGGGCAGCTTCTAAAAGACCCACTACTGACCTAACGCGTAAACATTATGGGAAGTGCTCTAGCCAGGCGGGATTTAAACTTTGTCAGCTAAAGACCCAAGTTTGGTTTGAAGATGAAAAACGTACCAAGCACAATGTTCTCTCGCCATTCCTGATTTCTGTCAGTGTTCGGCGTGGTCTTGCGGCTGTCAGAATGGAAGCAAAAGCTGCTGCTCTCTGTATGTTTTTCTGTTGTCTCTGGTCACGTTCATATGTAAATTGCGTGAGCTTATTTTGTCCATTAGATCAAAATATGTGAAAAAAAACATACATTTACCCACCCTCCCTGCGAAGAAATCAGGACAGGAGTGGTTGAAAATGGACAAAAGAGACGGATTAAAACACTAGGTGTAAACGGGAATGTGTCTCCCTCGTCTACTTGTGATCCGATCGACCGAAACACATCATAATACCAGCTGTAAGCAGGGCCTACCTCAAGACATTGAAGATACCTTCACACCAACAAGTGACATTTCACCGGAAGTTTTCCAGCTTTATTGTGAACGTTCAGTGCGTATGGTCAGTTGTCTGCGTCGGCTGAAATCATTGCAAAGGCTGATCCAAACTGGAGCTGCGCAGTCTGAAGAATTAGCGTAGCTGCTGTTCATAGCAGATGATCATGTGATGATCGCACTATTTTATCAGATATAACGTGCTGATGCAGATGATGGTGATGATGATGTTGTTGTGTCTGTTCAGGTTTATACTCAAACTGAAGAGCTACACGGATCCTTCAGCCGCGGCTCATGAGAGGGATTTCTTCGTCCTGTGGTGAGAGCGGCGCACATCAGAGATGCAGACGTGTGTGTGAATCCGCATCAGTCAGTGAATGTGTGTTTGTTCTGCAGTCTGCGCTGCCAGTCTCTGCTGCAGATGGCCATGTTCCGCTACAGACGGGATTCGGCGCTCCGATACTCACGGACACTCACCGATCATTTCAGAGTGTGTGTCTTTAGTGTTTCTGTGTCGTTTCTTCTTACTCTGATTCAGACTCTCGCCTCACGGTCTGTGTTTATTTTCAGAGCTCGTCATGGTCTGCATCTCCCTCCGTGTCCAGGTGAGCGTCTTCGTCACACCCCAGTGATTCACAATGATGATGCGTTTCCTGCCCTTCACCGGCTGTTCTCTGTGTTCGATCCCTGCAGGAGTTCCTCATCGGCCGCCGGTTGCTCGCTCGTCATTCCTCAACCCGTCCAGCAGGCGGCGGCGTCTTACGTCAGCATTACGGCGCTCTTCCTGAGCGCTCACGAGACGTGGGAGCAGGCTGACGATCTCACACACTCGGGCAGCGGTAAGAAGGGTCAAAGGTCACAGGAAGCTGAGCTAAATCTGTCTTTATGAATGTGTTTGTCCACACAAGCAAAAAGGAAACTTCTGTCACATACTGAGTTCATGAAAGGTTCAGTGTTAGTAAGGATTAAAATATTAATGCTGCTGCTTTGACGCGTGTCTGGTGTGGGAGTGGCACAGGTTAGTTATAGAAAGGTTGAGGAAAGAAGCCGCTAAATCTCCAACCTCCGGGGAATCACCCGTTTTAAACAAAAGCCGAACAGAGGAGAGTCTGCTGGTGAAAAGAGAATGCGACAGAGCTCGTAATAAAACAAGAATCAACATTAGCTTGGCTTGGCGAGAACTGAGGGATCTGATATACTGTAAAAGCGACGCCGAGATGATGATGTTTTTATTTCTCAACAGGTGAGTAAGGTGTTTTATTGAACAGGTAAATCGCCATATGTAGCTCTCTAACAGAGTTCACTGTAAAGCATCTATTGTGAAGATCATTTCATTATGGTTGTTGTGCTGGGATTTATTTTCAGGGAAGTACCGTGTCTGTTAATGGGTAAAGCTACAGTAACGTCTTCAGCTAGTCGGCTTGAGATCCTTTCCATCTAAAATGGTTATATCTATTAAGCCTAGTAATGCTTATTTTATGAGCAGTAGGTTCTTTTTCTAGGTTTGATTGTGTTTATGGGGTGCAGTTTAACATGTCTTAATGCTTCGTTTTTAGTAAAACGTGTATTTTTCATGTATTTTACCTAGGGCTGTCGCGGTTAAGGATTTTCCCTTGCGGTATTTTTGAGTGGCTCAATAGCGCGATATGCGCAATATATAAATATATACATGTATACACAGACACACACACACACACACACACACATTAATTATATATATATATATATCTGTGTTACATGGTCATATTCAATAACGAAACTAATTGGAGTGTTGAAACAGGAAGTAAGTAACAGAAGAGAATGTCAAAATAAGGGTCTACATAACAGAACATAAACCTGAAAGTAAGATCATAGGACTATTGTTATATGTATAATAGTTCCGATCCTCAAATCTGACTAAACGAGAGACTTTCTGCTGATATTTCACGAGTATAAGCAGAACTAACGTTAGTCATCTTTGCGCGTTGCAGACAGGCTGTTAGTCACTGCAGTTACATTGTTGCACCACAAGGTGGCGGCAAGGGACTGTCTATGAGTCTTTAACCATTCATTCAACTGCATGTTCAAAAATGCTGATTCATTTAAAGAGTGAGATTTCTATCCTTGGACATGACAACCTTTTTTCATGAATATATGTCCTGCCCTAATTTTACCTTTATTCTACACCGCTGTCTCCATTGTCATTAGAACGGCCGGTTTGACTCCAGGTTCTATGATACCACACCCTCCGAAATACACAATGTGCTCAGATTGGTTAGCTGGCCCAGTGTACTGTGATTCGCTGAAGCGCCCAGAAATGTCACGCCCCTTACCATTAGCAGACCTGCCAACATGTACGCATTTTGCGTAGCGGGTACATATTTTGATCTCAAAGTAGGCTGGTACGATTTGTCACTCTATACTATTCAAACACCTGGCTCTGTGCATACGTAGTACTCAAATCCAGCAAAAGAAAGAGTTCGACCAATCATAGCGCTGGATTCATTTCCCCAAATAGCAAGAGGGGATGCTTGACAAATGCGTACGGCAGTGGTCGGCAATAGGCGGCCCGTGGGCCAAAACTGGCCCGCCAGTAATAATATCTGGCCCGTGCCTGCAGCCAGATTATTTTGATAGCGGCTGGTTCGGAAAATTGATCTTCGTCTCGTGGTGATGTCTAATTTTATCACGGTGTCTACACCAGACTTTTTTTGCATCAAGCCGCAACAGCTGTCTACACTGAACGCAACAAGCTGACCGTTGCAAAGCACTTGCACTACGTCAGAAATAGAACAGGGAATCCGTTTACTGTCAGGAATGTGTTGTTGCGCCGCATCCAGTGTAGACAATATCACTGATTGAAATGGGATCTATTATCTTTTGACGCGTCGCATCGCTCCACTCATGTCCAGTGTAGACATGGTGTTATATTCTTTGAAATCAGCGACAACTTTGTTGCAGATAAGACACACCGGCTTTGCATTCACAAAACTTGGCAGGACTAGAATGAACGCATAGTTGTCTTTCCATTCTCCTTTGTATGCCCTATTTTCGCTGTCAACTTTCCTCTTTTAGACTCTTTGATAGTGCCATTTTCTCTCACCAGCTAGCTTAAATGTTAACATCACTCTGCACACAATGTAATGGCGTACCTCCAGCACGCAAACAATTTAAAAAATGCAGTTTAGTGCATGAGGATGCCAAGGGATAATTCTGAGTGTAAACATAGGCTACGTTGAATAATTATTACAATAAGTTAGGCTCCATTGTGTAACAAGCAAATTAAAATGATACTCATTTATTATTCACAATATGGAAATAAAGCATAGTTCGTTATGAGCATGACTCAATGCCATTAATGGGCTTATTCAAGTCCTCTTTTATTTTTTGAGTTATTTTTATCCATTCCTCATCTCCCACATACGTGTGTTTTAGCAAGGTGGTCTGTGTTGCAAGTCGGTGAATGAAGATACTTGCCAAGTTACGTGTCACTACTCCACTTTATTAATTTATCCAGTGTAAAACCTGGACACTGCCACACAAATGTGGCTTTTTGTTAATGACTGTCCTACTACAGGATTTAACACAGAGTAACAGCTCAATACCAGTTGCAAAAGACACTGTAACAGTCTGTCTAGTTGCATTTTTCATCAATTAATTTCTTAAACTATCCTTTGACTATGTTCTGGCCCGCCATCTAGTGGGGAAATTTGTTTTGGCCCAATGCCAAACTTACTTGCCCTGCTGTAAATCCTGTAAGTTGTGAGGTGGATCCTCCATGGATCGGCCTTGTTTGTTCAGCACATCCCACAGATGCTGGATTGGATTGAGATCTGGGGAATTTGGAGGCCAAGTCAACACCTCATATACTGTACATGTACATATACTGTGTGTGAGAGAGAGAGAGTGTGTATTTCACGAGTTTACACTTATATATAATTAAGAAGAGTAAAGGAATTTTGGCCTGAACCGAGAGTACTCCCCCCCCCCCCTGGTTGAGATAGGAATAGTTAGGACTAGAAGTGAGGAGATGGTGTGGTGGAGGGATGCTGATAAAGTGTCAACAAACAGAGGTAAGTCTGTATATACACCTCTATCTGAACATGCTCCTCCCGAACTTTGTTAATAAAACATCATATAGTGAGTGTGTGTGTATGAGTGTGTGTATGAGTGTGTGTATGTGTGTGTGTGTGTGTGTGTGTATAGTGAGTGTGTGTGGTTGACAGCAGTGATGTCTTCTGCAGGTTTGCTGCGAGAGCTGGATTCAGACGTCGGTCCTCTCAGTCTGACGGCCTCCATGAACTCGTTAGTGACATATGTGCGTCACGGGCTCCACCGGATCAGACGCGACACACAGAACTCGCTCTGAGCAGCAGCAGTGTCACGTGATTCAAAGGAGAATGAAGGATTCTGGGAAGATGTGGCAGCTTTTATTTATTCACAGATGCAGAGAGATCGATCGTCTCGTCCGATCAACTAACGGCTCATGAAACTATCGTTCTGAAACTAAACAAACCCGCGTCACGTCCTACTCATCAGTCATGTGACAACGCAGTTCTGCTGCTGAGCTTCAAGTGCCTTTGTTTTGTTTTTTCTTAGGGTTAGTTGATCAGATCAAGAGTGTCGAGAATTGCAATGAAAATGTTTTTGATTCCAAGTATTTATATCATCACGTGACCTTTGACCCAATAGAGAAAGAACTGTTTGTATGTACAGCTGATGGGCCTGACCTCTGACCTCTGGAGCTTTTCCCATGATTGTCTCTATTTAATGTTGATATGTTTGTGGGAGATAGTTTGTGATTTATTTATTTTTTTGCGGTGGGGGAAGGGATTATTTATTTGTGTTAGTAGATATTTCGAATATCATTTTTGATCAAGTGCAGAAATGATTTTCAGAACAGGCGATTGATTGGCTGCTTGTTCTAGACACCGACTCCTCGTTGGTCAGATCCTTTGGCACTTTTTAAATTGAGCACTAAGTATTTCCTGTTTCCATCAGTATTTCCTTTTCCTCTTAATCTTGGTCCAGAGCAGCAAATGTTGATCGACACTCAGACCGTGATTTGATTTATTTTCGGAGAACTCTGGAAGATTAAAATACTGTCGAAATGGACCATCAAAATGAAACTATTTGTATTTATTTTCTACCCCTCGATTGTGCAGTGGGAGTTTGGCTTGGTTTTCTACAACTTTATCAAATCTCATAAAGAGCAGAAGTCTAATTTGATTAATTGACGAATCTTAATTGAAAATGTGTTTGTGCGTCACATTGTGTTTGTGAAAAACGTGTAGTTTTGGTGTTTTTTTGTGGTGACTGAGTTCAGCTGATGGACTCAAGATCCATTTGGATTTGAATTGAATTAAATCTTTATTATCCTTTATTATCTGTTCTTGTTTGTCTTTGGCACCTCACAGCTTATTCATAACAAAAATATATTATCCACGAAAATAGAAACCAATATCAGCAATTATTCAATAAACCAACTGACAGTGAGACAAAGAATCTCTTAAAATTATTTCTCATTGATTTTCATACGTGCCTTTCTGATGGCAATAAAGAGTGAGATCATGTACCGTCATTGTAAATGTTTGCTGTATCTGTCGTGAAGTCTTCTTGCTTTCCATGTTAGCTGCTCTGTTTAGTTAACTTTTATTTCCAGAGCAGCACGTAATGTTCATTAGACACTGAAGAAGACTTAATAAACCATCTCAAGTACAGAAACATTCATTTCCCAAAAAGATTACAGAACAGTCTAGTACGTATAAACTGAAATAAAATTCAGATTTTTGTTTAAAAAATTAGTCCAAAATATTTAAACTTTCCTAACTTTAACAACCTGATTGTTAATAACAGGAGGGCCACTTCACACATTAGAGAATAATGGCTATAAACGAGTTCCTTTGACAAAAAGTATTGATTAGATTCAGTTCATCTCTCTGCATTAACCAATTCATTAATTAAACATGACGATCAGAATGTTTAGTGATCTCACAAAGTTTGGATTCGTGTTTTCTGAAATGTTTTGGGTTTGTTTTAGCACCGCCTCCACCAGCTGCCAATCAAAGACACGCTTTATTAAATTGTGAAATTTTTGAAGAATATCTGATGCTGTTTTTCAGAAATATGAAGCAAGTCCACATTTTTATTTCAAGAAACATCTGTACAATAAACATTATCACAACACATTTAAAAACAGTTTACAAAAAGTGAACACGAATACAGACATACACAAAAACAAGTTTAAGTCTACAGGAAAAATAAGACGCTTGTATGATTGAGTTTCAGTGTTGATTGAACATGTTCCTTTAGTTTCTGTACAGCAGCAGATGAATCTCACGCAGATCATGTTTCAGATTCTCCAGGGAAGTTCGGGTTAGTGAACGCCGGCTGTTAACAGATTGGAAAAAATGCAGAATAAATGCTGACATCAAACACGATGAGCACTTTTCTCTTATTCAGGTTTGGTCACTTTAGCTACAACAAGATGTTGTCAAAATCGATGTAACTTACCACATCGATATTCTTGTTTTCTCGTTTGAAGAAGCTGGCATTTCCTGGTCTTACACCCTTCACACTGAAGACGTAGTACATGATGGCCAGGATCAGCGCCGCGCACACAATCGCCCCGATAACGGCCCCGGCGATCACACCGCTGTCCGCTGCGCCACAAACCACACATTCACTTACAACAACACACAAAGACAAATGAGTGTATTTAAAACAATTCTGGATATAAACTCACTGGGTGATGGGTCAGTTGGGATGACGATCCCGCCACCATCTGTCACATAATCTGAAAACGAGAGAAAGTGCAGTTAGAAGCAGTTTCAGACAACATGGGATCAGTCTGGTCTGGATGGGGTTTTCAGTCCCGTCACATCCCTGACAGCAACATAGTGTCTGCCCAGATCCGGCCCACATCTGGTCTGCATGTAATCCACACGTACCAGATCTGGGCCACACTATGTTGCATAGGACTCTCTGAACTTTGTGTGGTTCCTCTCAAGGTTTTAGATATAGAGATGTCCATCAGATTTTGTCTGCTTTTGGTGTGCACACACTATTACTTTTTAATGAACAAAGCAAATATTCGCATCGTGTTACTCACTCTAGATTACTTGCGGGATTACTTGTTTTTCAGGTCACTCGCACAAATAAAAATATTGCACGAAGAGGAGTGTCTTCATGATACAAGATGCATATTTTCATCACTTACCAAGGAAGTACAACTTCCTCGCTTACTTTTCTCCAAGCTATCTCCTTTTTTGTCCGGTCTCTCCTCCATTTTCTGACACAACCGGACATGTCAAGAAGCTCTTTGCTGATTGGCTTGTGCAACAATGCCTCATACAAATATGAAATTTTTCAACTTGCGCAGAAGACGTGGTTGAGGCGAATATCGCCCGTTCGCGGCAATCACGTCTCCCAATTTGCGTCATTCGCTTCACCCGGCGCGAATTTGCATCTATTTGCGTCTTTGCATTGACTTTGTCTACTCGCACAAATAATCAAATTTGCTTTTGGTGTGCACACCATAACTGATGAACTGGAGTCAGGCTGAATACTGATAGAGAGTCAGCAAACGGCGTGTGGATGATGTGACGTACATTGCCGGTGTCGGCACACGAAGCCTCTCTTTTGCACACAGCTGTTGTCGTTCCATGTGCCGTCGTGATACATCTCAACGCAGTTCTCTTTACCAAAGTCTCCATCGTGAACGGCTTCATTGGGTTCTCCAGGAGCCCAGTTTGTGAAGCCCAGAGATGTCATATCCGTCCAGCCCCATCCAACTACAATCACAATCAAGAGCACATGATCAGCATATCTCAAACAGCTAATGCACGACGACAGACAGATAAACGGCTCTGTTGCGTACATGAACGATCTCTGGTCAGGCCGATCCAAACATAGTGGTACTTGGTGTAATTGATGTTCCGGATGAATTCCACCTCGGCTCGACTGTGAATCGAGGCTAATTCGCCCCCGTTCACCTCTTGGCAGAAGTGTCTCGCCTCTGGCCACGAGAAACCCACTTTTCCATTATATGCGAAATAGCAGTGACGTCCGTATGACCACCAGCCTGGCAAACACTTCCCGTCGCCCGGAGCCGGCGTCGCTGGAGGCTTTTCTGCAGAAAAAATCCAGACAGACGTTTGTAATGGATATGAAAGGCTTGACGCTTGCCAGCAGCTTTTCTCAGCTTTACCTTTAGTGATCTTGCAGATGTAAGGCTTGGCATCATTGCAGGCTGTGTCGTTCCAAGTGCCCTGGATGAAGTGTGAGGGCGCGTGCATGCTGACACAGCCTTCTCCCTTGTGATTGGTCGGTTCTCCTGGACCCCAGTGAGTGAAGAAGACGGGCCAACCATCGGACCATTTGTAGGAATCGCTGTTGGGCTGAAGAAGAAGAAGAAGTGCAACAGTTGAGATCTGCTCACCGTCTGTTGTGTAATGTAGTTGATGTAGTTATCATCATTTTACCAGTCGGCGAAGTCCGATCCAGGCATCCGTCTTGCCCTCCTGCACGGCTCCGGATATGAAGGCCTGGTCATAACTCATGTCCACACTGGCCAAGTTCCCACCCTCCTTCACACAGGCTTGCTGAGCTTCTTCCCAAGTCCTGGGTTCTGAAATCAACTTATAGCAGTTGCTGTACCAGGTGATGTATCCGGACGGACATGGCGAGCTTGTGGGCGGCGGGACGGGAATGCTGCTCGCTGCGGAAAACGGCAGGAGACACAAGCGTCAAGGGTTAGAGGAGATTTGGTAACTCTGTAAACTCCTTTCATGTGTTTCCCAGCCCTGATCCTGGAGCTGGAGTTTAGTCGACTAGTCTAGTAGATTTGAAAATGAAGATGTAAGTACATTTCTTCCTGGAGCAGACCCATCCTCGCTCGTGGTCACATTGCTCATCGTTCCAGAGACCCGTGACCAGGTGATTATGGGAGATAGAAGTACAATGTTCCTGAGAGAGAGAGACACCAGAGTTCAGCATCATCTTCACTTCTTTCATCTGAAGAATACTATAGTTTTGGGCATTCATTACATCATAGTTCAGAACTGAATTGAGATTGACAATTCAATTTCGAGGAACAGGGTATTGATAAATCTCTGTCAGTTTAAAAAAGGACTTAAAAGGGCTGAAAAGTCTTGTGGTTTTATAAGCCAGACAGGCAAACAGAGATGGAGAAATAAATTCCACTTCAGGTATTTTCAATTCAAATTCCAATTAAACGTCTTGTGAGATTCGTCAAATTTGATTCATATTCCAACTCGTGAATTGAAAGAATCCAGTTGTTCAGTTTTGCACATCCTGGTTCCCCATATGGATCTACAACAAAACTGTCATTTCTCACCTGGCCATCGGCGTTGTTTGGCTCCTTATCGGCCCAGTTTGTGTATAAGACCGGACTGACTCCATCACTCCACGCAAACTTCCCTTCATGCAGCGTATCGGATAAACCGATCCAAACCGGCACAACCAGATCCCTTAGATAACTGGCCACAAAATCTGGAGAGAAATTTGAACATGAACTGGACTTGCGTTTCCTGAAGGTTTTGAGAAAGTTAGCACCAAGCTATCATAATAAACAGAGGAATTTCATTATAGGGCTCAACTTAAAGCTCTTTTTACAAGTGAAATCATATCAACAAAGAGATCATATACCGTAGATTATCATAAGATCTCATGAAGTACCATTTTCGTTCTGATCATCGATGACGGCGAGATCTCCTCCCTGCTGTCGGCACCAGTCTCGCGCAGAAGTCCAGTTGGTCTTGATCTCAGACTGATGGTAGTGGTTTCCTTTGAATATGTAGCATTTGTTGCGGAATTTCATCCATCCTAAGACGAAAAAAAATCACTGAACCATCACGAGATTACCCTGGACTGGAGCACTAGTGCTCATTAATCAACACTGACTAAATGCTGGTCCTTGATTCATGTGTGTTGCTTTATATCAGCTGTACCCTCTGGACAGTTTCCGTCCCATGATGCCGTTGGAGGCGGAGGCGTATGGTCATTTCCTGGATATTTCTTACACACATATCCAGCACTGGCACGACCACAGTTCGCATCGTTCCATGAACCTATTGAGAAAGCAAAACCATTCACGTTAAGCCTAAGAACATCATATGTGTTAAAATACGATAAATATACAGCTACACTCTAAAAAATGCTTGGGTTGAAAATGGACAAACCCAGCGGTTGGGTTAAATGTTTGCCCTAACGTGCTGGGCAGTTTTTCAACCATCGCACTGAAACTCCATTTGGACTGTATTATTTTTCTTCTTGATCATGCTGTGGTTCTTGTAATGATTTCAGAAAAGGTACATTAAAGATACATTAGCATAAATAAATGTTTGTGCATGAGCGGCACCTGGATGTCTGTTCATCTGGACACACTGCTCTTCTCCGTTGGCATCATTAGGTTCTCCGGGACCCCAGTGCACGTACGTCACCGGAGACAGATCTGTCCATCTGCACAGAGAAACAACTGACCGTCATGCCCAAGAATATGTAAAAGACACACCTGTGGAAGCACTAATAATACTCAAATGTTTAAGGCTTACAAATACTCTCCACCCGCAACCCCGAACATTCTCATGCCAATCCAGGCTGCTGCCACCTGACCGGTGCCCACCTGAAAACAACAACATCAAATCAGATCCACATCTCACTAATGTTTTGACAGATTTTACTCATTTTTAATGTCATTTGTGGAGAATTGCTGCTAACAAATGAAACTAATAGAGAGACAGAGAAGAAAACTCAGAATGGTTAGTGTAGTTGAGCATTATTGATCAAACATTCAAAAGCAACAGAAAACACTGGAGCCGTACCAGGCTGACCACGTAAGACTGCTCGGCTTCATCAGCGATAGACACCAGATGAGCTTTTTCTTCATAACATCTCACAAGGGCCATGTGAAAGTCCACAATATCCGTGTCATTATAGTAATAACAGATGCCATTGTTCTTCCTCCAGCCTGGGTTCGATCCGCACTCTGGAGCTGAAAGAACATATAACAAATGCCTTTATTACAACACAGACCCACATGCACATGTTCTTTTTTTAAAGTAATAGCTTTGAATTTCCTAAAATATTTTCAAACATGAACTCTGACCACAGAAATGGAGCACACAAAGAGTTTCATTAGTCAAAAGAGCTTCCCGAGTTACCTGGAGCGGGGGACGGAGGCTTCGGTGGAACAATCGGCTTCTTTCCTTTAGCAATCATGCAGATCCAGTCCTGGTGGGCGTCACAATTCAGGTCGTTCCAATAGGACGTCCCATTGTCGGTTGTCACCATCTCCACACAGTTTTCTCGCCCATTGTGATTATTGGGTTCGCCGTGGCCCCAGTTTGTGTGACTGACAGGCGTCCCATCGCTCCAGTGGTAACCTTAGAGAAGAACAGTCAGACACAGGTCAAACTCAGAATTATTTACCTGAGCTAATCACCAGGAAGCAAACAAACCTCCTTCCACCGGGTTGACACTCAGTCCAATCCACTTGGTCTTTCCCTTCGAATAGCCGGTCAGGAAAATTTCCTCCTCGGGATTGTGGATGCTGACCAGATCGGCGCCGCGGGCCAGACAGTCATCTCTCGCCCCCTGCCAGCTCTTCTTCTGGGTGAAGTCCACTGTGAACAACTGCAGAATCACAAACACAAATAGATCAACAAGAAGACATTTAAAACACAGAACATGTATTTTAACAATCAACACAATAAAGCCCAAAGTATAGTTCACTGTTTACGTGTACGCGAGGGTCAGCGTAAAGTGCGCGTGAAGTGAATTTCGTCATCAGAATAGTACGTGCACCGTCGGATTTTTGTAACTTTGTACGAGCATTAAATTTATTTTGCAGTAATTAGTTCATCCACAAGGTGGCAACCTTGCCCTGGGAGCGTCGATTCACAATGTAATCAAAGAAAACCTGCATAAACAGAACAGACCGGAACACATGCAAGCTACAGCGCCGATGGAGGTCTACATAGACGAGAGATTGTGTGAAGAGGTTAGAAAGTGCCTTCATTTGTACAACTCTATCATGAAAGAATACAAAGATGTTTACATGGGTAGTAACTCGTGGTGAGAGATTGCTCAAAACTGCAGACAGAATTGATCCAGACCATCACATCCAATTAATTAAGGGCTTGTAAAACAAGCAGTCCATATCTAGACTATTATATAGCAGTTTCTTTAGCCCAATAATTAAAGGAAGGCCTTTGGATTTCAATTATACCCTTGGCCTGCAGTAAACTAAGATTTAATATCTTGCGTTTCTGAACCGCATTCTTTAGAAGACAAAACTTAATCACCCTGTAGCAGTTTCTGAAGTGAGGCTGTCCGCCCCAGCCGCTCTCACATCCCGTCACTGGCGGCAGAGTCGGAACTGGCGTCGGCGGAGTGATGCCGTTACGTGGAGCTTCACACACAAATGGAAATGATTCTTCACACTGTTTGTTATTCCAGAATCCTGCCAGCGGGGACGTCGTCATAGGTGACACATGATCCAGCATGGTTATCTAGAGATGACAATGAAATCTGATTGGTTTATGAACGATGATGTCATTTGTCTTAAACGTTAGGTGTAACGTATAGGACAGAAAGGTTGAATTACTCGGCTCGTTGCGGCCCCAGTTGGTGTAGGTTATTAAAGCATCGTTGTCCCAGTAATAGTCGACTCCCGCCACGCCACCTCTCGCCCGCAGCCCGATCCACCAGTCACCAGAGTATCGGCCCATCAGAGCTGTGAAATGAGCCTGTTCATACCTGCAGAAGGCAACAGAACCAGTTACAACAGCTTTACTAGTACAGAAGCAGTTCGTGACTGGAAGACACGCAGTGGATATGAATACACACTCACAGGTCCATGATATGCAGCAGAGTGCTGTTTCGACTCTCACAGAACGCTTTGGCTTCCTCAGCGGCTTCTAGCAGCTTCTTCAAACCAATAGCACGAATATTCAAAGACATCCCAGCCCTGCAGAACAGACACATGATCAGCCGGACAGTTTCAGAGTCACAGCTGTGCCTCCATGAGAGTGCAGGACTGACCTGAGGACAGCCGTAGATGGTGGGCTGGACGGAGGGCAGAGGATAGTGACCTTTGGGCATTTTACAGATGTAGGTGTTCAACTCCGTGCAGGTGACGTCATTCCATCGGCCCGTCTAAGACGCAAAGCATTACGATGACATTCATGCTCCTGTGTTTAATTCTAGATGTCTGTTTTTGTCAGTAAATGGAGTGCAGTACCTCATGGTACATCTCCACACAGTCCTCATCGAAGCCCAGGTGGTTGTTGGGTTCTCCGGGAGCCCAGTGTGTGAACGTGACCTCATGATGATCTGACCACGAGAACAAACCCGAGAAGCCCAGATCATTCAGACCGATCCACATGTCACTGGTGGCTGTTTTACGGGACAAAGAGGAAATCAACACAAACACACACTCACAGGTGACTACACTTGACACTAGGGGTTGAAAGACTATTATGTGATGAAAGTCAAATCGCCATCGACTAGTCACTGAACCTCGAGCTGAAACTCGAACACAGGTCGTTTTGTGCACAGCTCTGACATACGACAGTGCTGCCCACAAGGCTATCTCATTTTTATCAGTACTTTTGTCTTTGGGACATTATATTTCTCACAAATTTCTGCTCATTCTAAATCAGATACAGATGAAGTAGCACAGTAAAGATTACATTTATATGAATGCATTAGTGAGAGAGTGATTGCATGTGAATTTATTCTACCTGGCAGCGTCTCTTTACTAATACTGAAGCTGAAGAGGGTCTAGCTGTGATTTCAATCATAATCGGTGTGTTTATTTGTACCCTAATAGATACACATACCCAGGTACAGGTAGCTCTCCAGCCAGCTCTGCTCCGTCATGGACACGATCGACGCCAGATCTGCTCCCAGCTTCCTGCAGGCCGTCCGCGCATTATGCCACGTTTTCTTCTCTTCGAATGGCTTGTAGCAGAACTCTCCAAACTCATACCAGTCTGGACCAGAACACCTCAACTCTGAAAGAGACACACCATTCAGAGCTTTGCAGTAGTGAATGATGTTGTGGTTAGTTAGAAGACTTTGTCTCACCTCCGTCAGTAAAGTGGTAGGACACAGAGTAGAGCCCATCGAACCTGAGACACACATACACAGCACATTTCACTATATATCCGACTCGTCCGCAGGTATTCCAGAGAAGACTGAAGACACTTACTGTCTGGAGACGATGCCGTTCTTGGTGGATCCGCTGTAGAAGTTCTGACCGTCAGCTTTGAGCAGAGTACAGTCTCCTCCGATGTCATTCAGAACCACTCCGGCGTGGATCGCAGCCGCACAGATATTAGAGTCCTAAATCATGAGAAAAATGCTCAACTGAAGCGTTTGGTTCACTAACACTAGAATCGAGGGGTCAGGTTATAATTTATTATACTCATACCCCGCGATACATATCTGTCCCATACACAGAATACGCCTCCCTGGCACAACCCGCAGGGCAGTGAACCCTGAAACCAACAAGAACACAAAGAGAAATGCTTTTGAATGCAGTGTTGGAGGTAACGCATTACAAATAATTTGAGTTATGTAATCACATTACTTTTTTCAAGTAACTAGTAAAGTAATGCATTACTTTTAAATTTATAACAAAAAGTTACTTTTTCAAATAAGTAACACAAGTTACTTTGTTTTCCCATGTATTGACTGACAGGAGCCCCATGTTGAGAGAATCGTAAGTGCAGAGGCGTTGTGTGTGAACATGATGGTTACTGTAGTTAATGCTCACTAAATGTGAGTATTAACTTTCTCCAACACTGTTTAAATGTGATTCAAAGTAAAACGTAAATCTATAACAGTTATTCTACATCATGCACTATAAAGGATTTAGATGAGTGGTTGTGACTCCACAGCACTGTATGTCCAGCGTTAGGATTATCGCTCTACTAACAAGCTGATTATTTAAATCAGGTGTTTTCAGTAATGGAGACACCAGATGTGCAGTATTTCAGACATTCAGAGACTCAATAATTACGTCATTCTGTCTATGGAGTGGTCCAGGTTGGGTTTTGCACTGCAAGAAACAGCATCTGAAGAAACAGCAACAACCCAAAAAAGAGGAAAAAGATTGTTTATAGTTCTGTTTCAGTTTAAAAGAGCCACAACAACAAATTCATCTTAGGAATCAAGCTTCTGTTGAACTCACAGTCCGGTGTGCAGCCCAGAATGTCCAGACGCAATCCCACTTGACCATTCCACTGCAGCGGCAGAACCCGGACGTACTGTGCGGAGATCGGCGTCCCCAACAAGCGCGTCTCTGGAGTCGTCTTGTCCACAGAACCCGGATACTCCTGTGACAGAATCACCATCAGCATCGCATGAACTCATCATGTCTGATCTTTGCAGATAGATGCATAGATGCTCCTCAGAACAACTATGAGCATGTGTGTTTTTACCCCTCCATCACTGCTGTAGTCATTCCAGCTCAGGCCATCTGTGCTGGTCTGGATCTTAAACTTAGTAACCCAGTGCTCTGTTGACGGGCAGCCCTGAATGACGACCCCGGTGATCTTCTTCAGCTGTCCCACATTCACCTGAATCCAGGAGTTTGCTGAAACACACAGAGTGAGTTTGAACGTCAGGGAGGAGATGTGAAGGACTTATATCTAAAACCTTACTATGGGTGATTCAGGAGACAGACCGGAAGCAGAGGGCATCCAGCACGAGTTCCCATTCAGGCGACCTTTATCCGGCCCATTTCCACTGAGAGATGATGATGCCGAAAGCATTGAATTAGTGACGTTTCCATCCTCCACACCCAAGCCTCTCAAACACACTGGAAACACACAGATCATCTACTTCAACATTCACTACTGCATTAGAAGTTCTTCTTCCTCTCAAGGTTTTTCTTCCTCTTCATCTAAACCTCTTTTTAATTGGGATGATGTTCAGACAGTGACTTCAAGCATTTACAACATTTCTTTCGTTCATATTCAGGTCCTCTCTCACCATTCTGCTCGCAGCTGAAAACCACCTCCAGGTATTTGGAGACGGTCGGGCAGGGGTCAGTCTCAGCGTGTGCGAACAGGAAACAGAACTCTCTGTTATCGCAGTTTTTCCTGGCCAAAGCCAGCGTTCCCTCAACAGTGCACACACCTGAAAGATCATCAGTACGTCAGAAATCCTGTACGAACAATTGAAACCTACTCATTTACACTCTTAGTGCTGTGAGTTACCAGAGGCTCCTTCTCCATATGGGCAGATCTTGTCACTGCGGCGCCCGTAAAAAGCTGACTGGATGTTGATGACGCTGTTCTGGGAGCAGTGAAGGACCAAGCTGGAGTCTTGACAGGCGTATGTGGTGTAGAAACCTAGAGAAGAAGACAAGCAGAAACTCAGAAAGGCTCTAGAGTTGCACGTCACATAATAAACAGAAGCCAAACGTACCGTCATGTGGCGGAGGAGGTTCGGGTGTGTTCCCTGAAAAGAGAGAAGACGTGTTTTCTAAACGCTATCAATACTTCATTACATCTCATTTCTGTAGGTATGAACGGGGCAGCAGAACGCACCACGACGCTTGCAGATATATCCTCTCTTATTCTCACAGTTATCGTCATTCCACGCTCCAGAGTTGATCAGAATGGACAGGCAGTCTTCACCGTAATAATCATCAGGGTTTCCTTTAACAGTCAATTAAACGTGCAGATTATCTTCTCCATTTAACTTGAAATTGGATAAATGAAAAAAAGTTTCAAAGGTGCTTCATCATCTCATCGTAAAGCATCACCTGCAGCCCAGTTTATGTAGCGGAAGGGAGAACCATCTGTCCACGTCCAGCCGCCCTCGGTGATGGAGTCATGAGCTCCCATCCACAGGGAAACTCCTGTTGGAACCTGCCTGGATCTGAGCTGAGATGAGTGAATGTCAGAAATGAGCGTAAAAGGATCTGGAAAAGTCCATTCAGAAACTCCAAATGTAACTGGCATGCCTGTGTTCAAAACTAACCTTGGATGAAGCCCTGTTCAAACGGCTCGGTGATGCTGATCAGATCTCCACCCTGATTCACACAATCTGCACGGGCGTCAGCCCACTTTCTCATGGACAGAGTCGTAAACAGGTAACAGTAATCACTGAACGGGTCGGCGACCCAGGAGCCGCACTTCTCATTCCAGCCTGACAGAAGCAGTAAAGGAAATAAGAAGTTCAAGAGTGGAACAATTGGACACTTAGGGGTCATTTACTTGACTCCATTTTCAACTAAAAACGTGAAACTTTTTATGCGTTTTGGCCGATCATTTACACAATAATGGCGTTCTGGGGGCCTGAAAGCTCAAACTTTTGAAAACGGGTTTCAAAGTGAAGTTTACTGTTGTTGTCTCTATGTAAACTACAAAAACGCACATTTGTGAAAACGGTAATGTCGTGCACATGAGTATACGTGTTCAGTCTGCAGGCGCATGGTTTTTCTTTACAAAGTGACATCGCCATCTACTGGCCTGGCAGCAGAATACAGCATTTTTATTTGTTTTTGCGGATCCATGTGAATGAGGATCATTTTGATAATGGCGATTGTCCTTACATGAAAAATGCAAAGGAAAAAGTTTTCCATTTTCAGTATAAACGTACCCTTACAGTCGAATGCGAAGAGACAGAAAT
Organism: Ancherythroculter nigrocauda; assembly: GCA_036281575.1. NCBI lineage: Eukaryota > Metazoa > Chordata > Actinopteri > Cypriniformes > Xenocyprididae > Ancherythroculter > Ancherythroculter nigrocauda. Next base: position 37,728,964 of record VTFQ01000017.1, read on the forward strand.
GTACCATAAGTAAATCTGAAACAAACATGAATGTGAGAATGACTCAGTGTTTGCTGTGCGTCTGGAGCAACGTGAACTTAAACTGAGGATCATGTTCTCCAGCGGGATCAGACATCATCTAAAGAGCATTTGAGCTTCAATGGAAGAAGGAAATCTTACTGTCTGTATGCATGATTTTTGATTCATTTTTCCTCGTGTTATTAGATTTACATTTTTCTGGATTTCTAAAATCCTAAAGATGAATGTGCATATATTAAGGGTTAACATTTTCAGGATGTGTATATATTTATTCTGTACCTGGACCAGTTGTTGGGGGAGCGGGTGGCCCTTGACCTTTTGCTGAAAAATAATTAATAATAAAATAAATCAATATTTCAGAATCACAACTTCATGGAACTGAATGGATTTGAAGAACATGATGGCTATAAAGTAGATTAACGAAAGGCTAGTGTAACTCACTAAAACAATGCATTGAACAATATGTGTAAATAGGGCTGCACGATTAATCGCATGCTATTCTCACGCGCATTTCGTCAGTAAAGCCGGTTCCCTGATTACCGCTAAATCGCCATCACCTGTTTTTAAACGGAGCGCCTTTTAATAGACGGAGCCGTAGTTCACGGACAAGCCACGCAATATCGCGTTCATTATCGCAGGCGATTCATCTGCGATATGAACGCGATATTGCGTGGCTTTTCAGTGATCTACGGCTCTGTCTATTAAATGCCGCTTCATTTGAAAGCAGGTGATGGCGATTTAGCGGTAATCAGGGAACCGGCTTTACTGACGAAATGCTCGTGAGAATAGCATGCGATTAATCGTGCAGCCCTATGTGTAAACAATAAAATCAAACAGGAAAAGCTCCCACCTTTCTGGCAAATGAAAGGGTAAGTGGCTGTGCAGGGCAGGTCGTTGATTTTCCCTGTATCATGGTGCTCAGTCCCTCGGATGTGAACACAGTCTTCATTATTCTGCCAGTTGTCAGGCTGGTTCGTCTCCCACGGCAGGAAGTCCTTCAGAGAAACACATACACTCAAAATAAAGCTGATCCAGAGTCATTGCTCGTTCTACAGGGTGAGGATTGAACTCGAAATAGTTCAGCATTTCTCAGGTATGCACCAGAAGCTTTCTCACTTTGTGCAGTTGGATGTATCGGTTCATTTGATGAAGTTTAAGGTCTGATAACTTACAGCTTGAGTTCCATCGGTCCACACAAACGTTCCTTCTCTGTCGATGTCATTCAGACCCACCCAGGAAGATCTGCTCATGTGAGCTGTGAGAAACAAAACGTCATTACGGTGAGCTTTTGTGAGAAAAATGATCCCGGAGTAAAACTCTTTGTTGGAGAATCTCTAGGACAGAGGTCATTCAGTCTGCCGTCGCACCTGTCAGAAAACTGATTGTCTCCTGGTTGGGGATGCTGACCAGGTGTCCATTTTGAGCCACACAATAGCTTTCTGCGTCCTGCCAGGTCTTGACTGATTCGGACTCAAAGTGATAGCAGTGTTCACGGAAGAGCAGATAGCCTTCATCACAGTGTGAATCTGCAGAAAAACATTCATTGAACCTCCAGCTTCACATGTATCAAAGTAAAAACACAACACTGACACTAATTCAACTGTTATGCTAATTGAACTGCTTTCACATTCAATGCAAAAAAAAAAGAAAAGAAAAGAAAAAGCAGCCAGTCTGAAAACGATATTTGCAGTGGTTCCCAAACCTGTCCTGGAGGACCCCCAGCACTGCACATTGTGTATGTCGCCCTTATCTGACACACCTACTTCAGGTCAATCTCTACTAATGAGTACATGAGTTGAATCAGGTGTGATAGATGAGGGAGACATACAAAATGTGCAGGGCTGGGGGTCTTCCAGGACAGGTTTGGGAACCACTACTGTGAAGTTTCAGCTCAAAATCCCCCACAGATCATTTATTATAGCTTGTCAAATTTGCCCCTATTTGGGTGTGAGCAAAAACATGCCATGCAAATGAGCTGCTGCTCCCCGCCCCCTTTCCAGAAGAGGGCGGAGCTTTAACAGCTCAACAACAACAAAGCTGGAGAATCTCACGCAGCCAAAATGAGGATTGTCAGTAACGGTGTTCAGCCTTACATTGTTCAAACCGGAGTCGACACTGATGGAGAGACTCAGAAAGAAGTTACAACTTTTAGAATGAAACTGGACGTTTCTGAATGGTTAGTGGATAAATTGATGTAGTTCCTGTGGAGTTGATTCAACTCATCCACTAGCACGGGGGTAGGCAAGTTCGGTCCTAGAGAGCGAACCTAGAGTTCGGTCCTGCAGAGTTTAGCTCCAACCCTGAAAAAAAACCTTCAGCTGCCTTAGTAATCCTGAAGAGCTTGATTAGCTTGTTCAGGTGTGTTTGATTAAGGTTGGAGCTAAACTCAGCAGGACAGCGGCTCTCTAGGACCGAACTTGCCTACCCCTGCACTAGCATGTGCCGTCATGTTCATCTTTTGTGCAAACCAGCATTGAATTGACTCTCGTTTGTGAAGCATTCCAGTGTAAAATAACGGCATGGCAAAAAATCTTTTTTTAATGACTGTGATTGAAAAAGAAGTCACGTTTGATCTTGTCTCACGGTGAAATCATTCCTGAAATCAACAGGTGTGTGGTCTCACAATCTGGTCGAATCATCTAGTGTGTGGATTATAAAGCTAAAAATTGGTTGAAACTGTCATTATGTCTGCGGTCTCCCACAGTTTTAAAATTGGTTTAGTTTTGAAAATCGTCTAGTGTGTGTTATTTGAAAACTACAGGTCTGTGTGTTGGAGCAGGGCTGGAACTAAACTCTGCAGGCCCTCCAGGAACTGAGTTTTAAAGCCAAACACCAGCCGGTACATTCAGTGTGGGACTTCACCTGGAGCTGACGTGGGCTTCACATTCTGTCCTCCTGGCATCTTGCAGATGTATCCAAGATTTTTAAAGCAGTTGGTACTTTCCCACTTTCCAGCATAATTTCCTAATACAAGAAAGAAAAACAGATTCAGCTCAAAATCTTTTGAAGCTAATATTGTGACATTGAGTGTCTTCCCGACAACCGATAATCTTACCGGTGTAAATCTGGCCACAGTCCCACTGGTTTGCTGTATTCTGAGGGAAATTTGGGCTCCAGTTCGAAAACTCAACTGCAGTTTTGTCCACCCACCTAAACGTCCCATCTTGGTCCGTATCTGATGGTGTTATGAATCAGAAAGACAGCACCAAGATTGTTCACGTACAGATAACTGATGCAGATCATAGTACTTCTGATCAGAGACCATCAATATTGTCTTCAAGGACAGATGTTTGGCTAAAATACTCATTCTGAACTGAAGTCTTTCTCCAGTGGGAGCTGATAGTGTTTAGGGTAAAATCCTCTATTGTATGCATCACTCACCTGAAATGCCAATCCACAGATCAGGTATATCCACCTGGTGAAAATCAGGCAACTGTGCATTAATGAAGAACTGCTCCGCTTCACTAGAGATGAAAACAAACAATGTATGTGAGCCTTTACAATCCAAACGAATCTCCCTTAAACTTCAGTCAGTATTCTCACTTTTTGATGGTCAGGAGGTTTCCGCCCATGTCAAAGCACTTGGTCTGAGCCAGATACCAGCTGGTCAAGAGATTCTGGTTACTGACCAACCAGTAACAGCTTCCTGAGAAACTCAACCATCCGGAAGGACAAATGGCTGGAGTGACAGAAACATAAGAGCATATCAGTGATCCCAAAACTGTTTGAGGCACATTTATAATGACTAAATTAATTTGTAACATCAATAACAGAATCATGCGAAATACTTTATCTCTGGATCTTACTATTCAAAGCTCTCTTGCACATGTAAGGTCGCTCATGACGGCAGACGTGTGTTCTCCATTTCCCATAATCCTCTGTTGCTTCTTTTATCATAGCAGTGCACACGCCGTTGGCTTTGTCACTAGATCCAACAGTGACAGTTTCAGTTATCATCACACAGGTCGACACCGAAACACTTTATTTCATTATAGACTCTTCAGACGGTGAGAAACACACTGATAAAACGAACTAGTTTAACAGTTGTCTTACGTGAGATCAGGTTGTCCCTCCGGCCAGTTTACGTATGTGGAAGTACTTGCATCAGACCAGGTAAAAGTCGTGGCATTTGGTTGAATTTGACAGGATAAAGTTGTGCATTTCTGTGAAAAGAAGGGAGGTGATTGCAGAAAACACATACGACAGAAACATGACGCGATTTGAGCTCTGAGTATTCTACGTGTGTAGTCTTGCCCTGGCAGTCTATTTTTTAAGAGATAAAAACTAATAAAAAGTAAAGTTTGATGTTTATCAACCAATTATACAACAAATTGCATGATGCTTGAGCGGTCCAGTGAAGATCTAACTGATGATTCTCACCATTGTGGAAAACCCGATCCAGAGGTCAAAGGCGGACGCGTCCAGGCGGCTGGTGACGTACTGCTCCTCCTCAGAAGATGTGATGGACACCAAGTCTCCGCCCTCTCTGACACAGTCGCTGCGAGCCGCCGCCCAGCTCTTCCGAGCGCCCGCCCTTCGCTTGTAGCAGTTTGAGCCGAAGGGCTGCCAGCCGTTCTCCGTGTCACAGAGCGGAGTAGGGTTAGCTGGAGAAAGACAGAGGAAAGCATGTCACACACATATAAACTCTCTCTGTATGTTAAAGTGACATGTGAAGTATGGTAACCCATGCACTTCCTCTGCACTTGGAGTAGTAATGAATAGTGAACACACCCAGGTCTGGTGTCTTGCTTCCTGCCAGTATTGAGAATCGAACCTGCAACCTTCGGGTTACCAGTCTGACTCTCTAACCTTATGCGTGATGCATCATACGTACGGTTTAGTCGTTTACAGATATACTGGCGTCTGGCTGTGCAGGTTTCATCATTCCATCTGCCGTCACTGGCGCCCTGAACCTGCCCACAATCCTCATTATCTCCCCAGTTGTCCGGCTGACCCTCCTTCCAATACCTGCAATTCACACAAGTGTTTTTCTGTCATGGGGATGTGAATTCTTCAATCCCAAACTCCTTACACAGAACTTCAGATAATATACTATAGATAGGCCTGTTTACTGTAAAGATTTTTGAGGGATCATTTTAGTGATCAGTGTGGGAAACTTCTGCATCTATTTCTCAAAATAGAAACCATGCGTTCCTGCAAAACTCTGAAGACTGTCAGCAGCTTCTTTTCATTTTCACAATGCAGAGCTACACAATGAAGAAATCGGTTGTGAGAGTGAATGTCTGACTTACGACAGGTAGGGGTAGAAAACACTCCCATCGCTCCATTCCCAGTTTCCCTCTGACGCCACGTCATTCAGTCCGATCCAGAAGATGGAGGTTCCGATCTGCGTCCGGACCCACGTCTGAACAGAACAGAAGGGTGACGTCTCGAATGCATTCGTTAATGTCGTCTGTTTCTCATTGTTACTGCTGTGTGTGTCTCACCCGCTCGTGGATGTCCTTGATGCTCATCAGATTACTTCCCTTGCTGACACAGTCCTCCAGCGCGTCGTGCCACGTCTTCATGTCCGAGGAGAAGAAGTAACATCTCTCCTCGTATGGCCGCCAGCCCTCCTCACACTGACTGAAGCCTTGGAGAAAACAGTGTGTTAATCAGAAACATCATGAGGACAATCATGAAAAAGAGACTGAACTTGGGTAATAACTTCATTGAACAGTTCCTCTAAGGCAAATTGTTAGGGTTAGGGTTAAATTTCTGCTTGCAAATGATAATGGTCAAATTTTCCATCATAAAAAGTCCCATGACTAAGATGATGAAACCTGAGTGTCACTGCTAATGTTTTACTGAAATGGTCAATATGTAAGTGTCATAATCACATGATTCAAATCAACTGTAGAAAAGAGTCATCATTTATTGTACTGTGAATTGTACATAGTCAGATGACCCTGAGGAAAAAAATCAGCAGTAAAGACATGGAGCACAAATATGGGGCACTTTTGTTTCACATGATTTTTTACAACTACCAGCATTATTTCATGCTACTTTATTTTGTTAAATTATTATTTAAAGTTTATTGGTAAAAGTTACATGTTTTTTTAGGGTTTTAAAAAGTAAGGCTAAAACATCTAAAATATTTGGTTTGATGATCAACATTGTCAGAAGTTGGATAACATATGAAATTAAGAGCAAAAGTATACATTTTGAAAAGATTTGGACACCTTTATAATTAAATGTGGAATCCATATTTTAATTACATTCTTGTATAATTCTGCCTCCCTTTTAACATACTTATTACTATTAATGTTATTATTATTATTACCTTTTTTTATTTACTTATTTAATATTATTATTAACTGATGTTTATATAATACTATTTTAATTACTTATTAGGAATTAGGTGTCATTATAAGATTTAGAAATGATTATGTGAATGTCTAATTTTTTATTTGTGTGTGTGTATATTTCTTGTTTTTTTTTCTATATGTAAACGTGCTTAATTATGTATGTATTGGCTATGTCTAATTATTATTTATTTTATTTATTTATTTATTTTTTGTGTGTGTTGGTGATGGGTATTATCACGAAAGAAAAATAAAAAGTGAAAGGAAGAGAAAGAATGAAAAATGAGGAATAACTATTGGTAAAAATTATGTCTTTAAAGGAGATGTTTATTGGTATAATTGTATTAAATATGCTTGAATTGAAAGACATAATAAAGTATATATATATATATATATATATATATATATATATATGTATATATAAACATTGTCAGAAGTTTAAGCACCTGTTTCAACTTACCTTTTACTGAAAACTGAATTTTCTGAATTTTTTTCAGACCATATTTTGAACCCTATTCATGGAAAGAGCCGCATGCAGATTCATCTCATGTTAATTACTTGTTTGTTTCGTTATAGGGTTTAGCCATAATGTTAAACACGATTTCAGATTGTGTTTCTGAAGAACTAGTGGAAATACTTTGCAGATGTTCTTACATCTTCTGAACACTGAATTACAGAGCAGTTGATTCTGAACGATACT
>VTFQ01000018.1:0-52500 GCA_036281575.1 Ancherythroculter nigrocauda
CCTAACCCTAACCCTAACAACCCTAACCCTAACCCTAACCCTAACCCTAACCCTAACCCTAACCCTAACCCTAACTAACCCTAACCCTAACCCTAACCCTAACCCTAACCCTACCCTAACCCTAACCCTAACCCTAACCCTAACCCTAACCCTAACCCTAACCCTAACCCTAACCTAACCCTAACCCTAACCCTAACCCTAACCCTAACCCTAACCCTAACCCTAACCCTAACCCTAACCCTAACCCTAACCCTAACCTAACCCTAACCCTAACCCTAACCTAACCCTAACCCTAACCCTAACCTAACCCTAACCCTAACCCTAACCCTAACCCTAACCCTAACCCTAACCCTAACCCTAACCCTAACCCTAACCCTAACCCTAACCCTAACCCTAACCCTAACCCTAACCCTAACCCTAACCCTAACCCTAACCCTAACCCTAACCCTAACCCTAACCCTAACCCTAACCCTAACCTAACCTAACCCTAACCCTAACCCTAACCCTAACCCTAACCCTAACCCTAACCCTAACCCTAACCCTAACCCTAACCCTAACCCTAACCCTAACCCTAACCCTAACCCTAACCTAACCCTAACCCTAACCCTAACCCTAACCCTAACCCTAACCTAACCTAACCCTAACCCTAACCCTAACCCTAACCCTAACCCTAACCCTAACCCTAACCCTAACCCTAACCCTAACCCTAACCCTAACCCTAACCCTAACCCTAACCCTAACCCTAACCCTAACCCTAACCCTAACCCTAACCCTAACCCTAACCCTAACCTAACCCTAACCCTAACCCTAACCCTAACCCTAACCTAACCCTAACCCTAACCCTAACCCTAACCCTAACCCTAACCCTAACCCTAACCCTAACCCTAACCTAACCCTAACCCTAACCCTAACCCTAACCCTAACTAACCCTAACCCTAACTAACCCCTAACCCTAACCCTAACCCTAACCCTAACCTAACCCTAACCAACCCTAACCCTACCCAACCCTAACCCTAACCCTAACCCTAACCCTAACCTAACCCTAACCCGAACCCTAACCCTAACCCTAACCCTAACCAACCCTAACCCTAACCCTAACCCTAACCCTAACCCTAACCCTAACCCTAACCCAACCCTACCCTAACCCTAACCTAACCCTAACCCTAACCCTAACCCTAACCCCGCACTCTACCCCTAACCCCGCACTCTACCCCTAACCCCGCACTCTACCCTACCCCACGCCTACCCCAACCCCGCACTCTACCCCTAACCCCGCACTCTACCCCAACCCACGCACCCCGAACCCCGCACTCTACCCCTAACCCGCACTCTAACCCCTAACCCCGCACTCTACCCCTAACCCCGCACTCTAACCCTAACCCCGCACTCTACCCCTAACCCCGCACTCTACCCCTAACCCCGCACTCTACCCCTAACCCCGCACTCTACCCCTAACCCCGCACCATCTACCCCTAACCCCGCACTTACATCCTAACCCCGCACACTCTACCCCTCACCCCGCACTCTACCCCTAACCCTCGCACTCTACCCCTAACCACGCCACTCTACCCCTAACCCCGCCTCTACCTAACCCGCACTCTACCCCATGATAAAAAAAATTGTATAAATGACAATATTTAAAGCTTTTATTTATTCTCAAAAATTACTGAAACATTAACACGAAACCAAACAATTACAAATGATTGCATAAACAAAAACATGAACATTTATTTAAAGAGGGAAGAAGCCAAAGTGCATTACATCACAAAGACACAAGATTAGATTACATAAGAACCCCAAAAAAAAAAACATGTGTGGGCTTTCTGACAGAGGATGTGGAGCTGCAAACAATGGCTGATGGATTATCTCTGGTGTTTTTCACTAAGCATGATTCAAGGAGAAAATGGCAGGAAAAGATCACCAGGATGCAGGCCCTCAATGGATTTGGAGGATGGACAAGTGAACAAGTTGTAGGTGAGGACCCAGGCTGAGCCAATGGCCCAGGATGACAGGATGAATTTGCAAACCAAGATGGAGGGAGAAAGGACAACAATAGAGCCAAAGGGGGTAGACAGACAAGGCAAGGAAAAGGAAGGCAAAGCCATAGGACAGGAAGTCCGTGTCACAACCAGGGTGATGGTTAGGTGCTCGAGTCAAAGCCAGGGGATTGACACACCGAGGCACAATTGGCATACAGGAAGCCCAATCTAGTTGCAGCAGTAAAACTTGAATAAATCAAAAGTGACAAATACTCAGGGAAAGAACTAAATTAATTAGATGGAAAAACAGACAAGGAAATAAATGGAGTACATATATACAGACACCGAGTCAACATAAAACAGGTGGATACAATAGGTTGCCATGTTAACAAACATACAAGAAACTTATCAAGAGAACAGACACTAAGACAGGAAATTTACAGGAACTGGGACCAAAATAAAATAAAAACCTGATCATTACTTAATTTTACATAAGTCATTTTGAACATTTGAATTATGTAAAATTACAAATAATACAAAGGAGCCTATGGGCACAAGAATAAAGGTAAATAAATTAAGATGTTAGGTGGAAAAAAAGAAAAAGGTTAACAGACTTTAAAAATTAACACTCCAACAAGACAGGGAACCTTAAAAGATACTTAAAAATGAAAGCATAAATACAAAACAAGGCCTAACAAAATACATACAAGTCAGTTTACAAATAGCCACTCTCATAGAAAGCTTTACAATATAGGAAAGAGCATACACAGCAAACAAAGACACAAGTGAAGGGTATAGAGCATAAAGCAATCATTTTAATTTTTTTGCAGCCCTTGTTAACAAAGACAATGCAAGGTCATAGAGAATCACAAAATCTAAATAAAAAGGGCTTTGTAAGACAATCATTACTGCTAATATACAGAAGGCAGAGAATGAAAACAAGTGCATAAATATACAAAAGACAATAACAGTAAAGACAAGATGATTTATACAGTACACTTTAAAAAAAAAATGCAACAGTTACAAATAGAAAAGGGCATAAGTCAAGTCAATGGGTACAGGGCCATAAAACATATTGGCCAATAATACAAAGAGCATAAATGAAAGTATAAAAAAAAAAAAAAAAGGCTTGGAAAAAAAATTACAGACAAGAGCGGGGATAAATACAAAAAGGTTACTGTGACAAAGGACATACAAGTCTTAAACTGGAATACCAGAAGGTGAAGGCATAAATAAAAAACAGCAAATAAGGTGTTATACAAAGCAAATTACTTGCATACCTCCAGAAAGTAACAAAAATAGGCATTAAGGTACTGAACATCTGCTGTGATTGCATTACTGAGGAGGAACATGGCACACTTTTACAAGTAAAATGCTCCTTCTCTGCAGTAACATTTCTTGAACAAGTGTTTTGGGGTACGGGTGTGATTTCAGTGTCAGTCCTTAAAGCCAATGTAAAAAGCCTTAAATTTGATTGTTTAAAATGACACAAACTGATCTCATTCTACTGGCTCAGTTATAAAAGGTGTGACTTTGGCATATTGTAGAACAGATGGGCCTCCATATTTAAGGATCATCCTCCGTGTCTTAGTTGCACAAAACTTAAACTGCATAGATTTAATGGAGTGGAATAAGGGCACGGGTGCATGAATAAGAGGTACCCATTTTCATTTTTGTCCAAGTAAATTCCCAATACAAATGGGACAAAAGGATTAAAATAAACCCAAAATGGCATAATACAAATGGCTCAATGGCTCAATGGGAATAAAAAAAGGCAATTAAATGGGCAAAAAAAATCATAAAAAGGAACAAAAAATAAATAAATAAATAAAATAAATACTAGAACAACTGACATACAGGAATACAAGAGGCAAAAGGTAATACAAAAGTAAAAAAAAAAAAAAAAAATCATAAGCTTAAAAAGGTGCATACAGGAGGGGATAATTACAAAAATGGGTCAAATGCAAAACAGAACAAAGGCAAAAAAAAAAAAAAAAAATCTGAAGCACAAAGTGAAATAAAGCCACATTTAAACTATTGTCAGAAGCACTATACAACTACAATTTACTGCAGAACAAATAGGACATAAATACAAATAGTATACGGGGAAAAGGGGGAACAAAGGTATGGAAGCATTATGTTCAATAAACACAGATGAACACAATCAAGAATGTGGAGGCAAACTTAAATTACAAGAGCTTACACACATATTAACAGAAACTTCTCTAAAGACAGAAACAACAAATGTGGACAGCCTTTGTAAACAAGCAAACAGACACTAACAATTTAACATTGCTTCATTAGATGAACACCAATGAGCAACTTTCCCTAAAACTTTTGCATACAGATGGCTAAATACAACTCTGCTGCCTAATTTGCTAAAACCATGTTTGGGGTGGCCCTATCTGGTACCTGAGCTTGGATTAGGGTTAGGGCTTGAATTTTTGGATATGAACATGGATTAACCCAATTAAAAGCTCAGTATTCAAAAAAAATCAGTTTACTAAAGAAAGTTCTCCACATATATAGCAAATGAGTAGAAGACTTAAATTATGGAGGCTTACCTAGGTTAGTTCTGAAGTGACACCAAGGAACAGGACAACAATTGGAAAAACACCAAAAAGTTGCACCACTCACCTGTGTTACGGGTGTGTACGTTGGAGTGATGAGGTAAATACGGATATCCACAAACACGAGGTTTTAATAGCAATCCAGGAATATAATACACAGAAGACAGGATAAAGCAACATTACACAACCTAAACACAACAGAGAACGGACAGGGAGTGAAGGGAGTGAGTCCATTATAAAGGCAGTGCTGATGAGGAAGTCCAGGTGCAGGTGATCTGTGATGAAGGGGAGAAGATGAGGGAAGTGAGTGCAAGTGTGGAAACAAGAGGATTATGGGTAATGGAGTCCGGGAGACAAGGGATCTGTGACAACCTGGAAGATATGGTAAATTAAGTTGGTTAACTGCCAGAAACTCAAAAAGGAAATGTTGCATAAAACACTATAACCAAGTATTTGAAAAGGACACCTGCTCCATCTCTTCTCCCAGTTTTTGGTGTCAGTGTTCTCTGGTCAAATCGTGGTCTCATTCAGGTCAAAGAAAAGTGGAGTGTAGCTACATCTGGAATAAAGTCAGCATGGGAACTCTGGAATAGCCAGTCAGCTGTAAAAATAAAATGAAAGGTTTGGGTGAGATGCAGCAAAAAGAAGAAAAAAAAATAATGGGACTACAGAATTTCCTGCATATGAAACAGGGGTAATGCACATCAAACAGCAATGTGCTGAAAAAAAAAATTAAAATTAAATTAATTGCCTTATCTGCAGCCTTGATCAGTGAATTTGTGCTGGTAGACCCTCAGTCTTCACAAGTTAGGTCAGGCTGAACTTCATCAGTGCTAATGCTCTATGGGCACAATGATTTCTTGCAGAAAAGTGTATTTACAAGTTAACATTTACAATGGGGAAAAGGGAAAAAGCAACATGAAATACAGTGAACATTTATACAAAAAAAGGCAAATGAAGAAAAAGAAACAATGAAAGGGACATAAATAAAACTGAAAAAAGATCATTAAATAATAAATACAAAAAACATAACCACAATGATACATTTAAAGATACAGTTAAATAGAAAAACATGAAGGGGACATAAGGCATATCTTACAGTTTAAAGGAGAACATGCAAGACAGGCAAAGATTAACAGCAACTTACAAAATATACAGCCACTACCTTTGTCAGGTTTCAGAGAGGGAGGACCCAGATGCAAATGAACAGACAAGGGGTTTTTATTAACAAGACTGAAGACTTGAGACAGCAGGGAAAGTGAAACAGTTCAAACAGTAGGGCAGGGCACATGACACGATGACAGGCAGGAGGTTGTGGGCAATTAGGTGAGTGCAATAGAGGCAGCTCAAAGGAAAGACCAGGCAGGAACACAAGCTTGATATAGATCTCAGATGTAGAACCAGTCTTGCCGCCAGGTAGAGCTTCAAGTGACAGGTGTGATTAGACATTTGGGGATTGTGATTGTTGGTAGAGTGAGAAAGACATGACATGACCGTGACACAGACAGGAGCAAGAAACAGAAATCTGGAGACCCTTTGTAAACATGCTAGTCTGAAAAACACTTTTACAGCTTGTTAATGTTGACTTAATGCACTAGTGATCAATCATCCCTAAAACTTTGCTAGATTCATCTGTTCGCTCATTTTTGTGCCACCAAGTATGGGGGTGCCCTTATACATCTGCTCTCTGAGCTAAACTGGCTTTTTGATATGAAGATATCAAATATGAAGATCACTGGTGTATAAAATGAGCATCGGAGAAGGAAAAAAAAAGCAGTACACCAGTAAAGACAAAATGCAAAAATGGAAATATATATATACACATACAATGTCAAAAATATACAGTTTCTTTTCAATTTCTTGACACTAGTTACACCAGTGTCACACCATAAACTGTGCTCTCTCACTCTTACTTTACTATCACTATAACATTCAGGCCTGGTTTCACAGACTTGGAGTAAGCCAGGAGTATGCCTTAGTTAATTTAAGATGTCTAAATACGTTTTTATAAACATTCCTTAGAAAACAAAAAAAAAAAAACATTACTTACATTCCTCTTGAAATAAAACAATGGCACTAACATATTTTAAGGTATGTCAGCACAAGTTGATTTCAGTTAAAACAGCTCAAACATGCATTTTAGTCTGGGACTAGGTTTAAACATTGTCTGTGAAACCTGGCAACAAACCGATTATCCACTCACACTAATTACAGGCTTCAGCAGCATCCTCACTCCACAATTCCCACCACAGACTGATAATCCTGTGCAAGTTCAGCTTGTGGGCATTTATACTCATGGGCAAAACCATTGACAGACATGCAAACAACCAGGAATTAAAATCACCAAACAACCAAATCTCAATATAATAAGCTTTTTGTACATGCCCTAATCAACAAATTATTATTTAACAGCCATTTATACATATTTGCTCACTGAACAACTATTTGATTTTAAAACAACAAACAACCCCCTTCAACTTCTACACTTGGTCTCCCACCTCCCATGATGCACCACACCAAAGATATAAAAGTTTATTTTAGGAGCTGTTCTGGTTTTCAGCTGGTACTATCACACTGTCACACTGGATGTCTTTCTGTTTGTTTGGGCTGGTGTCATTGAAGTGCGGTGTTGCCAATTTAGCGATTTTGTCACTAGATTTAGTGACTTCCCAACCCCATTTGAGATTTTTTTCAAAAGCCTAGGGACAAATCTAGCAACTTCTTAGAGAAACCTTATCTAGATTCGTATCTCACCAACACTGATCTATATTTATATTTATATAGATAAGTGAAATTGCCTTTATGATGCAATCTAGTGACATTTAACAACCAGTTTTAGGTACTTTCAATTTAAAGCAATTGGCAACACTGTTGAAGCATGCAAAGTAGTCAAGTTAGGGTTAGGTTTAGGGTTAAGTTTTACTATTAAGTTTAAATTTAGAAAGATCCAAGACCTGTTTAATGTAAAAGGGAAAGAATTATTTTGCTCTACAGTTTTGGTCTGTTTTTTATTCAGTCAGGCTGATGTGATGATGCATAAGTTCACCTGCTGCTCATTTGCCATGTGCTTTCTCTCAAGTCAAGTCAAGTCACCTTTATTTATATAGCGTTTTTTACAATGCAGATTGTGTCAAAGCAGCTTTACATTGATAACTGGTACATAAATTTTGGCTGCACAGCAGCTCTTAAAGAATAGTGTCAATGCAGGCAGATCAAAGCACTGTTGAATAAATGTCAAGAATACTGTTGAGTATCAAATGTCAAGTGTCCCCAACTAAGCAAGCCAAAGGTGACAGCGGCAAGGAACCCAAACTCCATCAAGTGACATCAGGTGGCAAACAAGTGGCAAATAGGTGTTAAAATGGAGGAAAAAAAACCTTGGGAGAAACCAGGCTTAGTCGGGGGGGCAGTTCTCCTCTGGCGAACAGTGCTTTGTTATGATTCAGGTTGCTATCATCAGTCTGATAGGATCGCAACAATCAAAGTATTTATTTCAGTTCCATCCAGTTGATGATCATATTCATCACGCCGGTATGGACGGTTTGTTGACGGTTTGGATCTAGTCGACTCGATCTCTGCTGATACTTCAGGGCTGCGTTGTGGTCATGTCATGGCACCGGTCCTTGGTCTCAGCTGGATACGGCCGGGATCAGTGTTGGTGAGATACGAATCTAGATAAGGTTTCTCTAAGAAGTTGCTAGATTTGTCCCTAGGCTTTTGAAAAAAAATCTCAAATGGGGTTGGGAAGTCACTAAATCTAGTGACAAAATCGCTAAATTGGCAACACCGCACTTCAATGACACCAGCCCAAACAAACAGAAAGACATCCAGTGTGACAGTGTGATAGTACCAGCTGAAAACCAGAACAGCTCCTAAAATAAACTTTTATATCTTTGGTGTGGTGCATCATGGGAGGTGGGAGACCAAGTGTAGAAGTTGAAGGGGGTTGTTTGTTGTTTTAAAATCAAATAGTTGTTCAATGAGCAAATATGTATAAATGGCTGTTAAATAATAATTTGTTGATTAGGGCATGTACAAAAAGCTTATTATATTGAGATTTGGTTGTTTGGTGATTTTAATTCCTGGTTGTTTGCATGTCTGTCAATGGTTTTGCCCATGAGTATAAATGCCCACAAGCTGAACTTGCACAGGATTATCAGTCTGTGGTGGGAATTGTGGAGTGAGGATGCTGCTGAAGCCTGTAATTAGTGTGAGTGGATAATCTAGATTATTGTCTGTGATAATATCGTTTACAATAAGTGCTTTTGAAGAAAGTGATCTAATATTTAAAAACCCAAGCTTTATCATTTGTTTATCATTATTATCTCTATTTTTTATTTGTTGAACATCAATTAAATTTTTACCGTTAAATGGGTTTGGAAGTTTTTTGTTTTTACTAATTCGGGGTACAGACACAGTCTCTATGTGATAATATCTAGGTGTAAGAGTTTCTATGTGTTGGGATTTATCTGACTTCCGTAACGTGAGGTAACGTAACGGTATATATATGTGTGTGTGTGTGTGTGTAAAAACATTTGCTTCACTGAGAATCCTGGGCCTATCGGTGATGCTGCTGCTCTTGAGTCAGAACAACCTGTAGACTTTACTGAGTTGTTCATTTCTGATGTACTGATTCAGAACATTGTTGATCAGACCAACCTGTATGCTGATCAGTATATTCAGGCTATGGATGATACTTCAAAACATGCTAGATGTCATGCATGGAAGCCTGTCACAGTTTCAGAAATGAAAACTTTCATGGGCCTCCTTTTTCTCACTGGTATCATTCATAAGCCTGAACTTGAAATGTACTGGTGTACAGATGACATGTTAGCTACACCCTACTTCAACAAGGTCATGCCTCGCAACAGGTTTGAAATCATATGGAGATTTCTTCACTTCAATGATAATACAACAAGGCCAGACAATTGTACTGACAGGCTGTACAAAATCCGCCCTGTCTTGGATCACCTTGTGTCCAAATTCCGTGAAATGTATCAGCCCAAGTCAAACATTTGCAGTGATGAGGGGATGTTTCTGTGGCGTGGGCGCCTAGCTTTCAGGTTGTACAATCCCCAGAAACCCATCAAATATGGAGTAAAATCCTACATCTTGTGCGATTCTGATACAGGCTACTGTTTTAACATGAAGCCCTATTGTGGGGAAAGCGCAACCCTGGGAGACACGATTGTCTCTCTTCTTGATGGCCTAGCAGGTCATGGCTACAGATTGTTTATGGACAACCTATACAACTCTGTACGACTGTGTGAGCGCCTACAATTAGAAAAAACAGAGGTGAACCGCCGGTCATTCGAGTTGTCAGAAATGCTGACCTTAGGATTGGGGAAACAATCATGCGTCACAACGAAAATGTGATGGTCTTAGCATGGAGACAAACAAACAGTGAAAACGGTTACAACATTCCATCAGAACAACATGGAACGTGTTGAGGTATGACAGAGATGCCACCAAGAAAAAGTTGCAAAGCAAAAACCAGCATTGCATTGTGGAATACAATCATGAAATGAATGGCGTTGACAAACTAGACCAAAACATTGACTAAATGAGCGAGTCAACAAAGGGCAGGTGGACACATGCAAACTGGGAACAGGAATCAAAACAGAACAAGCACTTAAGTCATTTTGAAAATTTGAATTATATAAATTTACAGATAATACAAAGGGGGCTGTGGGCACAAGTACAAGAATAAAAAAAAGGTACATAAAAAAAGGGTACTGACAAAAAAAGATGGTTAACAAAAAGGCTTTAAAAAACAAACACTGCTTTTAAAAAAAAAAAGGACCTTAACCCAAGTACAAAAGATAATTTAAAATGAATGCAAACACGAAACAAGACATAAAAAAAAAAAAAATACAAAAACAGTCGCTTTCATACAAACCTTTACAATATAAGAAGGGGCATAAAAGACAAATAACAGAAGGAACAGGTGAAGGGTAGAAAAAAAAAGTCAAAAAAAATTAAAGCATAGATAAGAAAAATATACCATAAATACTAGGGCTGACCGATATATCGCATGCGATTGTCACGCACATTTCATCAGTAAAGCCGGTTCCCTGATTACCGCTAAATCTCCATCACCTGCTTTCAAATGGAGCGGCATTTAATAGACAGAGCCGTAGATCAGGTCAGTCAAAAACAAGATGAGTAGACGGCTACATCTGGACCAAAATCAACACTGGGAATAGCCAGAAAACTGTAAAAAGAAACCCCATACCTTAGCTGGACTGCTTAATTTCCTGTATTGAAGCAGGAGTAATGCATGTCACAAGACAATGTGCTGAAAGAACATTAAAACTGGTAGATAAATAGAAGGAAAATTATAATAGTAAGTGCCATATCTGCATCCTAGGTCTGTGGACTTGTGCTGGTAGACTCAGGTCTTCACACAAGTTAGGTTTCCGTACGAGGATGGCTTCACAAGACACTGAATTGAGTTTAAAAACAGTCCAGAGCAAAGACTGTAAAGACAAATTCATCTGAAACTGTATCCGTTATCTGTAATCGTGAAGCTATCTGGAAAAAACAGTCAGATAATACTTAGTTAAAAGTGCAAGTTTAACTTCTTACCTTCAGATGGTCAACCAGATACAGCTGTGCTTTGTTCATAGTAAGGGAAACAATGATGCATAACACAATAAACACTATTTCAAATAAGCACAAAGTTCCATTTCCAAAACAAACAGTGATCATATGCTGAACAAAAAAGATTATTTAATTTATAAGAGGGTTCATGCAGATACTGCAAAATTAAATTCTAGGACTTTAAAGAACTTTAAGCACTACTTTTTTATTTGAGAAGCTCAGAGATCTCACTTAATATCTTTATCTTTCAAATTCTAAAAGGTAAATAGGTCAAAAAAGATAAGGAGTTTAAGCATTAAAAAAATGTAATCCAGCTTTAATTTAAGTAAGGAAAAAAATATATATATATATGCAACCTCACACCACCACCACTGACTGACTAATTATGTCCAAAATCATCTTGTGAACTCATGAGCACAACCATTAGGCTAATAGTCTAGAAGTCAAGCAAGCAACCACAAATTAAATTCACCAAACAAATGAAACTCAGTTTTACAAGATGCTTTTGTACTTCCTTAATCAATATATAACAATTTTTTATATATGTATTTAACAGTCATGTATATATATTTCACCTTTGTACAACTGTACAGTTTTAAAACAACAAATGATCCCCTTCATCCTCCACACTTTCTTCCACCCTACCCATAATGCACGACAGCACAGATATAAAATTTAAGTCCAGAAGTTGCACTGGGTTTTTATCTGTATCCAGTCCTAATCACTACATGATATACTTGAAAATGACTACATAGCGCAGTTATGGGAGAAAGAAAGCTTTTCTAAACTCTGAATCAAGTGAACCACATGCTTCACAAAATAATTCACTTGTTTCAAAGTTTTCAGAACAGCCACAAGATGGCGGCACCTGCTTATCAATGTGGTTTAAATGCTAGCCTACGAAAACGAACAACAAATAATTAAATACCATTAAATATGAATTATTCTGTAAAATGTGTGTTCTTTAACTAATGTGTCCTGCTAGTTTTGTCTGTTATTAATCAAGGCTTGGAAAAATAGGTTAATCAGAAGCAATGTTTTTTTTATTATTATTTTTTATTATTAAACATGAAAATTATTCAAATGAATTAAATTAATTAAAAATGAAACATTATAAAACTGACCAAGATCAGTTAAAACCATTAGAATCCTTTTCATGAGTTGCAATATCAAGCAGCATAACAAGCTTTTTTGTACTAGAACGGATGACACCGGAAGGGTTACACATTCAACTTACAAATGGCCATGCCCGCTCTTACTTTAAAAATAAAGACCAAATGGGCTAAATGACAGGGTTTCTTAGGATGTGACTGAGAATCTAGCAGAGAATCAGACATATCTAATTTAATAACTCTAGTCCCTTTTATGTGAGTTCTTCCGTTTATATGTAGCACATTGTTGAAGACAAGTAAATCACAGCAGCACAATGATATATTCAGAGCCCTGTGAGGATCATGTGATGCAGGAAATCAGATGAGAATGATCTGTACTTAAGCAAGCATGGAGTAGCTGACTTTAGATCAACACTGAGCAATTAGTCAGGAAAAAAAATGTCTGTTGGAGTAGCAATAAGGGAGTTAATGACGTGTGTGCTGGTTCAGTACAAAAACATTCAAAAACCCTCACTGAGTCATTTAGAAACTTTAATAAAAATCATTTGGGTTATGATGCTGAACCTGCTTTGCTTTGATTCATTTCTGAATATGCCTAGAGTCAAAGCTAATCTCTTCAGGAGCTCAAAGATAGTAATAAACAGACTGCAGATTAAATGCATTTCAGGGAGAGGGGTTTTTCCTGTGTTTTAAAAAATCTCGTCCATTTGCAATAAACTGAAAGTTAGACAAACAGTGAGATAAAATATCTGTCTGTTCACTAACTTTGGGCATGAAGTAGCCACTAACAACACACCAAGCAGTGGCATGGCATTTGCCACACACACACACACACACACAGGAATGTGAAGTGTTTGCAGCAAAATCTATTCTGAGCAAAAAGACAAACAGAGAGTCACTGTGAATGTATAACAGAGGAAAAAACAGCAAAGCCACTGAAAAGGAGGCAGATATAAAAATGCCTTGACATGTCTGAGAGAACTGAAGAAGAACTGCAATTATAAGCAGAACAAAATAATGTTGATGCATAAAAAAAACATTTGTGGTTTTCATACAGTCTGATCCATGTCATTGCTTTTGGCTGCTTTTGAGTTTTTAATTCTTTTGGTTAAAACTTTATAAAAAGGACTGTTTTAGTCCGAAGAAAACTCTTGTAAAAGCAGGTGAATCAGTAGTATTGTTTATATGCTCAGTCAAGCTCAGGTACGTGTGGCTATTTTCTCTCTCCAGTTCCCTCATTCTCAGACGCGGTCGTGAGGTTTGAGATCACTTACTGTACAGCTGAGGACAAATGTGGGAATGGAATGAGAGTAAAACTGGACTGTAGCTCTCACAGTTGTTCTTTGTGAATCATTACAGCGTGATTGGATCTGGATTGGATATGTTCCAGAATTGGATATGTACAGTTACTGTCTTTCATGAATTATTCCCCTTAGTTGTAAATGAGTCAGTCATGGATTCAGGTCTCACACGGTTGCAAGTACTCTGAGTCTGTGCCAAAATAACAGCTGCCTTTTTTTAAAGGTGCCCTAGATTCAAAAATTGAATTTACCTCGGCATAGTTAAATAACAAGAGTTCATGGAAAAGACATACAGTACATGGACATACAGTACATGGAAAAGACATACAGTGAGTTTCAAACTCCAATGTTTCCTCCTTCTTATATAAATCTCATTTGTTTAAAAGACCTCTGAAGAACAGGCGAATCTCAACATAACACCGACTGTTACGTAACAGTCAGGATCATTAATATGTATGCCCCAATATTTGCATATGCCAGCCCATGATTGAGGCATTACACAAGCCAGTATTAACGTCTGGATAAAAGGCATTAGACAAGGGCAGAACGTCTGGATGTGCACAGCTGAATCATCAGACTAGGTAAGCAAGCAAGGACAATAGCAAAAAATGGCAGCTGGAGCAATAATAACTGACATGATCCATGATATCATGATATTTTTAGTGATATTTGTAAATTGTCTTTCTAAATGTTTCGTTAGCATGTTGCTAATGTACTGTTAAATGTGGTTAAAGTTACCATCGTTTCTTACTGTATTTACGGAGACAAGAGCCGTCGCTATTTTCATTTTTAAACACTTGCAGTCTGTATAATTCATAAACACAACTTCATTCTTTATAAATCTCTCCAACAGTGTGTAATGTTAGCTTTAGCCACGGAGCACAGCCTCAAACTCATTCAGAATCATGTAAACATCAAAATAAACACTGTACTTACGCGATTAGACATGCTGCATGATGAACACTTTGTAAAGATCCATTTTGAGGGTTATATTAGCTGTTTGAACATTTTTTATGTTGTTTAAGGCAAGCGCGAGCTCTTGGGGCGTGGAGCACGAGATTTAAAAGGCCACACACCCTGAATATTATACTCATTTCTAATTATGCCCCAAAATAGGCAGTTAAAAAAAAAGAATTAAAAAAATCTATGGGATATTTTGAGCTGAAACTTCACAGACACATTCAGGGGACACCTTAGACTTATATTACATCTTTTTTTAAAAAGTTCTAGGGCACCTTTAACATTCCCATCAACCATAAATGAAGTTCCTGAACATAAGTTAGGGAGGAGCGAGCCCATCTAATCTAATCTTTCAATCGACAGCCAGAGTATAGCAGCTCCTTACCTCTCTTCAGCCTCAGCTGTTCCAGCATCCCTCCACCTCCCTAAACTCCACCTTCATCTCAGGTACCTTGCCCTAATCATATTCTATATTTCGTCACTGTGGGCATATAACAGAGCAGAGCCCGAGCTGAAGCTGCTTCATCGAGCCCCTCATCAGGGGACAGCAAGCCATATAAGTTTAACCTAACATCTTAAAGATTACATGGGCAAACAAAGTCGTTAAACCAAGGTTTCTGCATTTCACTTCTCTAGCTTTGTTTTGTAATCTTGATTTTACTTTTAACTCAACATTGTGTAACAATAAATATTGTGACTTTTCTAACAGATTGCTTGTGATCTTCATGTGTATGTTTTGGATAAAAGCATTTGTTAATAAATAAATGTAAAAGTATCAATGGTCATTAAAAACAAGGAGTACAGATAAAATGATCACTTCATCACAATCATCACTTCAAAATGTTTCTTTTTTTCTTTTCTTCTTTAATTACACATAAATGGATACAGGCAGCATTTGGAAAAATACAATTTGCCTGAACGACACAATACTCTCAATGCAAAAAATGGTAACATGCATTAGTTAACTATTTCTACCTGATTTAACGCATAAACATTAGTTTTGTTGATATAACCTAATAAAATGAGTTGATTCAGTAATGTTAAATAATATTTTGGACAAGCATAAAACCATATTAATTTTTTTTTTTTTTTTTGGTGCACTGACTCATTCTCCTCAAAGGAGCTTATATTACAGCTCTCTTCTTATCTGATGTGGTGGTCTATCTGCAGGGTGGAGCTTAATGGCCTCATTTTACTTGCAAGGAAAAAAGGGGCCTCTGAGACTGTGGAGAGCGGTTGGGCTCATCTATATTTGCTTTGACCATATACACATGCTCCACCCTCTGCACACAGCCCACACAAACCACACAGTTCCTTTAGACCTCATGAAGCTTAAAATGACTTTGAGCTATAAATTCCTCGATGCAAGATGCACACATATTTTGTCACATAAGCTATAGATCAAAAGCAAAAGTTTGAGATTGTGTATGCTGTACCTAAGCTTGCATCTCCACACACTTGAGTTGAGTGAATGGAGGCATGGGGCCATTCTTCTGAGAGCTGCCTCACTGTGTGTGGGTGGGAGGGTGAGGTCAGTTTGAGTAAATCGTCTGTACCACATACAGGAGGGGTTCTGCGTTAATGAGCATGTTAGAGTTTCACTGGCGCTCTAAATAGCAGACGGCACAGTAATAAACGCAACAGCTGATTAGCTGCTGCTACAGCAAGCAGGTTCTTCCTCCTCGAAGGCAGCACAATGCTAAGTGATAGCACATGACTGGAAGAGACCCAGGAGTATGAGAGACCTAGAGCACAGATACAAGAAAAAGAGAGTTTGGTTAGAGCAGTGCCATACTACTGAGTGTTTCAGGGCCATCACTGAGGTTTATGTGTATTCCTGGACTGTAGACACTAATTAGTACTTGCAGATTTAGATGCAACTTAAAAACTCTGTGTAGAAAACAGTTCCTGCATTTTTGGATTCATGGATTCTTTTGCAACAGCACTGAAAGAGATCTTTGTTCACATGTGCCTTGACATAAATTATGTTTAGGCTTTCAGCTATCACTCAAAGTAACTAAAGCAACTGTTTATTATTTGCTTGATAAAATCTTTACAACATAGAAAACAAAGAATTTAGGGTAAGGTAAGAAACACTTTACTAACCCCGTAAAGGACATTTTAAAGTTGTATTACGAGAGACTACATGTTCTTCTAAACGAATTGACCTAATAGAGTTTGAATATAATTCAGAAATTACTAATTTTAGTTTAATTACTACTTTTTTCTAACAACGATCCCTTGTCAAATAAGACAAATCTATGAAAAAGAGGGGGTGAAATACTGCATGAGTGCATTTAAATCCTTGTGTCTTTGATCATTTTAAAGTTCTTTTATTAGTTTTTAAGTTGTTAAATGGGTAAGCACAGTCTTACCTTTCTGATCTGCTGACAGTCCATCAACCTGCAAGAGCTCTTAGGTCTGCTAATTTGAAGCTCTTGGTGGATCGTAGATCTAGGCTCAAGACTAGGGCAGATCGAGCATTTTCTATAGCTGCTCCAAGACTCTGGAACTGCTCCTACTCTGTCCATTTTTAAATCCAGGTTAAACACCTTTTTATTTGATCTGTCTTATAATATATGACTGTTTATGTCTTGTAGTTTTTATTTGTCACTTTGTTTTTATTTTGTTATTTTTTGTACAGCACATTGGTCAACAGTAGTTGTGTTTAATTGTGCTTTATAAATAAATTGAAATTGAAATTGAAGAAAAATTGATATCTCAGCAGCAGGTAAGAGGAAAGAATATTTGAACACAAAAGCAGCTCAGAAACATCTGTTAGCTCATTTCCCCCAAAACAAACACACATACAGTATATACAGTAGAAAAGACCTCAAACACCTGCTGTGTCCTTCAACTCGATTCTCTTTTCTACTTGTCAAATAAACTATGCATTTTTACCCAAAAAATTAACATGGGCACATCACTTTTGACTTATTAGTCATCAATACAAATAAAAAAAATGTCATTGTTCAGTACTGCTTAAGAAGTTGTCATTCATTTTTCGCATAACATTTCAATCGTGTCACGAACAACTTCCTAAATCTCACCAGTCATCTTCATGCAGTGTGTGTAGTATCATAAGAATGTTCTCTCTTCGATCAGGCTTACTGATTTATCGATCAACATTTCTTTGTTTTCAGCAAACTTGTAGCCGAACAGAGTCATGGTGGGGCCGCATACTTTCTGCACCAGCTGAACCAGCTTGAAGGGAATGCTGAACCTCCATTTCTCCACCTGTTCAGAAGAGTTTTTCTGGGTGGAATAAACTCCACTGACCTCCTTAGATGCCTGAGTATTTTTTAGGATCCACTCTTCCACCGTTGCAGTGAAGGGAATGCCTATAAAGCCGTACATCTCTGCAGCTTTGGCCATGGGGAATCGTGCAATGTCCTCATAGCGCACTAGCATGTAGCGTCCGCGAAGCCACGGTGGCTGCTTGAGTCCGATCTCAGCAGACATGCGGATGTTGTCGCAGTTTCCTTTGAGTTTTCTCACTTCATCCTCGTCCACTGGAAGTTCTTCGTCCACGGCCCACCTCTTCCAGATCTTGTACTTGCTGGAGAAGGCAACCATTCGTGAGGCGAGAACGGCGCGAGGGTCCCTGACCAGCTGGATGAACTTCATGTCGAGTCTGGGATCCTCAGCCAGCGGCCGAAGCGTCTCCAGCTGCCGCACACGGACGGACTTAATCGCGTGATGCTCCTTCTGCATGCAGGACTGAGAGGCCAGCGTCAGGTTGAGCGGCCCGCAGCGCCGCTCACGGCAATGGTAACGCTCAAACACTTTTCTAACAAACGGCGTGCAGACGGATTCTTCACACAGCGACTGGCTAGATTCACGGCGGAAGAGCGCAGCGGTCACATGATCCTCCGGCGGTGGCTCGATGAAGCTCTCCAGCAGAGAAAAGTTACAGAGCAACAGTTGATGCAGAACGTCTCGATACGCCGGTCCAGCGACTGTGGCGTTCGTCCCGCCAGTCTCGACCGATAACATGCGCTCCACGTGCCACAGCGGCTCAAACAGGTAAAACATATTTGATCCCTGCTGGTTAAAAAATTCACCAACGAAAGAGGAGCCTGTGCGAGTCGTAGCCAGCAGAAGGATGTGTTTTCGTCCTCCCGCTGAAGACGCAGGCAAGACGCTCTCCTGGATGGACCACGTTGAATTCACCATATGATGATTCATGTGTTGGTCGGACGAGACGTCAGCCGAGTCATTGTGTTGCGGAGCAGACAGGAGAGACGGGCTGAGCAGGGTCAGCGGGGTCAGCGGGGTCAGCTTATCAGACACCCTGAAGAAGAAGACACAAGAATAGTTAGTTGCTATTAGTGCTAAAAGGTCAGTTCACCCAAAAATTTTAATTCTGTCATCATTTACTTTCCCCCATGTCCTAGCTGAGAGATAGGGGACTGAGTCATACAGATATTTTGAAAGATATTGTGAGGGGTTTTTGTCTATACCAGGGATCTCCACTGTCCTGCAGAGTTTAGCTCCAGTCCAATTAAACACACCTGAACCAGCTTATCATGGTCAAACTAGGCATACTAGAAACTTCAAGGCAGGTACGTTGAGGCAAGCTGGAGCTAAACTCTGCAGGACAATTTGCCCTCCAGTTTGGAGACCCCTGGTCTATACAATAAAACCAATTTTAGTATCTTATTTTGTGTTCCACAGAAGAAAGAAAGTCAAACAGTTTTGGAACCACATGAAAGTGAGTAAATTATGAGACAGAATGATCATTTTTGGGTGAACTACCCCTTTGTCTCATCTTTTCTCAAAGAAGCAATTTCTCCAGCAACAGAAATTGAAAATGAATAAGACCATTTTTGATTTTTCATTTTTGATGTTATCTGGCTGTTAAAGGAGAGTGAGAGAAGTACATACTTTGAAATAATGTTGTTTTCCTTTTCTATGATGACCAGAGCCACAATAAAGATGACAGATATGGTATATTTAATGCGCATTCTTGTGTGTGATTGTGTTCAGCCGGTGTTTCACTCTCAGATCATTCCTTCATCTTTTTCCTCCGATTTGGCTCTGAAATAAAACACACAACACGTGACTTATGACAAACACAGTAACACCATGCTCAGCTTGAGTTATTCCCACACTGATATGAGTATTTTCCAATTTTATAACATGAGCTTAATCATTAATTCATCTAAACCTGGTGAGACACAGTCTTGTTGTAGTTCTGGACAGTCCATGTGTGTGTTTTGCTTGTCAGTAGTTACTGTAGGTAATTGATTTTTGGCAAGTATGTCTCTCCTGACATTGACTATAGTTTATATAGGAGGAGTAGCATTCATTTACATATGCTTTATTACAGATGGAAGTCAAATGTAAAGTATGCATGAGTTATGCTTCACAATCTGACATCTTACAACAGGTTTGGTTTTCATAAATGAGCTAATTAAATTTTCCTCGAGGCAGAAAGAGTCTATCAAATGGAAGAAAGCTACATTTTATATTTTATGAGGAAAATGTCAGTAGAGTTTAGAGTTTAGGATGTGTAATGATGCTGTAGGGTGCTGTGGGTGATTGCCAGGGCGTCGCTATGTAGTTGCTAAGTTGTTCCGAATGGATTCAACTGCAATGCAATGATGTTACAATAGTAGGGTGACCATATGCGCCATTCTCCCAGGACGCGTCCCGTCCAGGATTTCTAAATTGCCTTAAAATGGCTTGAGCCTTTGCCTCTTTAATTGTGAAAGTGGTCATATCGATGTGCCCCCGGAACGCGATTTAGGAACGCGATTTCTACACGGAGGTCTGTGCAAGCCACTGTTCTTATTGACATTCTTAATGCAATGCATTAAAATGTTGTCGTATTTGCAATGCTTTGACCGTTCTCTGTAGATCCAGCCTTCTTGCAAGCCACGATCGGTTGATTATGTATAATGCATGCTATTGGTCAAATTATTTTTCAGTCGTTACCTTCCGCAAATATGAAAACAAAACCAAAACTGGACATTTTATGCAACTTAGAAATCCTGGACAGGACGCGTCCTGGGAGAATGGCGCATATGGTCACTCTATACAATAGGCCTCAATTTACTGTGCAAAATTTGAGATGTTTTCACTGCACAAAATGGTGCGAGAAGACTTACACTCCAAAGGGTGCTCTGGAAGCAAACGACAAAAAAGTATTATTAATAATAGTGACTCTTGTTTTAGTAAAAACTACTAATTAACCTGACTGTGAATCATGCACAAAAACTGATACACCACAGCAGAGGATGTTGGGTTGGGCTTAAATTAAAAACTTAAACTTATTACATTACATTAACAGCAACTGTGATGGAAATGTTGCCTGATGTGAAATGGACTGAATACACCTCTAACATCTGAGTTGGTTCTTTGTTGCTTCATGCAGGTGGTTGTGTTGACATAAGAATTATCTATAAGTCTTTACATTTTATGTCTCTACACATATATAGAGTAAATTTGTAATTATACTGGTGAAACAAAAAATGTTTGGCAGCAGAGATCACAATATATCATCCCAGACACATTAACTCAAAACTTAAAGGTTCAGAGAGAGTAAATCTGAAGCAGGACAAAGGGACTGTTGGCAAAAGAGACGGCGGGAGAAAACTCCAGAACTGTCCGGCTTTTGTATGGGAGCACATGGCCATGAGAGCGAATCAGAAGAGGGAGAGACTTGGGAGCGCTGATTAGCATCACGCAAACAGGCATACACACAACATGTACAAGATTACGCACTGAGACGTTACTCCCCCATGCTTAAATGTACAAATCCACTCAGTTGTAAATAAGTAACTTTAACCCAAAGGACTAAACACTCTAGATAAAGCATCAGCCACCACATTTTCAGAGCATTTTAATTTAGGTTGGGTTGTATTCCTGGATTATATTAGAAACCAACTGTTAGTTAACTGTTGGTTGGTATTGTACCTCCTGGACAAAAATATATGTGGGTTGTGGCAAAGTCCCTTTCATGGAAAGCTTGTTCCCTCGTCTGCCATATTTGCCTCCGGGCAGCTGTTTCAGGCATTCAAGATCAAGTCCTATCTATCTGAATCCTAAAATCTCAAAAACTGTTCGCCAAACTCACAATTGAACAACATATTTCAAATCAGCAACAAAATCAGACATGAACTGTCCCATGAATGTTGCTTCTTACACTCTAATAGCATTTAAAAAAAGATTTCAATGATACCATGTTAACTGTGATCATTTTGGTCACTATCATAAAAAATAAAATTTTTCATACCGTTTCATCTCTAGTTATGATGCACTACAAAATCAACTATAGGTATGTATTTTTACAGTATAATATGCTAAGAATTATTTTCCATAAAGAACTATATTCTTTAATTCTGTTATTTTCTCTGACATTAAATGGTGATTTATAGGCCTACAAAAACTCTTTCAGCTGTAAAACATTTTGAATAGCTGTTAATATGAGAGTTATGATGCATTATTTGAGAGATATAAGTATTGTATAACATGAGTAGCTCTCAGCCACTTTCATTTTTAAAAAGTAGCGCTCAAATGAAAAATGGCTGGAGACCCCTGATCTGAGAACAGGACGAGGGCCGTGAGAACGAGGCGAGGCCTGTGGCGTGAGTGTTCATGAGCCACAGAGTTTCTCACGGAGGATAAAAGGACGAGCGACGACAGTGAAGGATGAGAGAGGAACAGGCCTGGACTTTATGTTATGTTTTGTTTATGTGTGTGCGGCAGTCGTCCGTGAGGGGTTGCCGCCTTTACTTTCGTTTTGTGTTTATTTTATAATTAAAGTTGTGAAACGTTAGCCGGTTCCCGCCTCCTTCTTCCCTGAATAACTATCCGTGTTACAATAACGTAGTCAAGCCAAAGGCTAATTATATTAATTACCATTATGTGTCCGATGTTGTAGAGAGTGATAAAACGCATTACCATTCTCATACATCGACTTGTAGACGAGCCGGTGTAATTCATTCTTACACTTCTTCTGAATCAGTTTCTGGTTCAAACATATATGGCTGAATTAAACCAGTATTTCCACTTGCCATTGTACAGCGTTTACTACAGTAAAGTTGAACGAGCGGATTGGGTAGTCTGAGCGGAGGCGCTCTAAATGAAGCAAGGGTGAAGAATTACATTCAAGCTATTTTAAGGAATTCATTATTTTTTCATGTATTTTTTCAATATGTCGTTTTGGTGATCAAAGATGAGTGTTAAGGGAGAAAATTACTGACTACAGGGGAACTTTAAAGAAGTCAGCTATTAACAGTAGGTTAAATTCCTCTAAAGATCCCGGACAATCACTGTATTTTAGGACTGACATTAGCACAACAATATATAAAAACAAACAGCAACAATAAAAGTAAAACAGTATTCGAATTATGTAAAGTAGGCTATGCCCTTAACTAATGAGTCAGGGTTAATAGATGACAAAACTTTCAAACCCATTCAAATATTTCAGACTTTACCTTTAAGAATTTGAACATTAGATAACAGGCATTCAGTCATAACCTGTGATATATGTGACCCTGTAAAAGTCGGCTTGTTGGAGATAATTACACAGTGAGATAAGAGGCTGGAAGAGAAGGTGTCCATCCAGCAGATGGTGGTTAGGAAGCAAGTTCTGTCTTGCATTATTAACGTGAGCCACAAACGAGACTCCGGAAACTTTTTACATCACCACCAAAACTCTGATTTAAAGAAATCAGTGTATGTATTTATCTGAGTGTGTGCTCATTTTCTCACACTGTCTCTTCTACTCTTTTGATCTCTAGCCATCTATTCAAAGTACAAACTAATTGTAAGCTGCACCATAAAACCATAAATGATCATTGACTGACATGAAGTAAAATCACCTCAAATCTTTGGTGCATTTCTCTGATCATCTCACATTAGTGTCACATTCCACACAGACAGACTGAGACTGACAGCAAACAGCAGCAGAATCGCACAGACAGGTATTTGATCAGCACCAGAAAATAATCATTTAAGGATCTGTGATAAAAACATGATCCGCTTCAGTCTCATTTCACCAAATCTCCAGTAAATGCAGAGATTGTTGGTGAAGGACCCTCCGCCAAATCAATGTGCATTCACTGATATACAACGATAAAATAATAATGATTATTGCGGAATAATGTTCTATTTAAAAAAAAAAAATCACAGATGAGGGTTACACTGATTCGGTTACAATATCATCGAAAATCCTAAACCATGTCAGACCATTATATCAGACAATGACAGACAAATACAAAGTCATTCATGATCATTTTAAACGACACTGTCAAACAGAATAAAAAAACATCTGCAGATGATACTGTACCATTAGGTTTCCTCGTTCACTTGATGGAGAAAAAAAAAACAGTAGCCTACAATCCAGATCACGGTGTGTAAAATTCAATGTTCAATCGTTTTAAAACATTCGAATCCATCATGCAATAATTATTCACGGCCGGCATTGTAACATATTGAAACTATTAAATAAAGGAATGACCTAAAGAAAAGGACAGAAATTGATCGGGAATACAAATAAAACTCTCACATATATGCTACTATAAGCGGATCGAAATGCATTTAGTTTAAAACGCAAAACGGGTTCTCAGAGACAGAGATGCGATTCACATCCAGCGCGAGCGCGTCTGACTCCAGATCCAGAGACACAGAAACACTGAACAGCGCCGAGCGTCACGTGAGCCATGACGTCAGCGTGTCTCCAAGCGCAACAATCTGACAAACAACACTTATTGATTTATTTTATTAGCTTCTTACAGGAGCACCGAAACTTTTCAAAAGTCTAATCATAATGACAGCTGGGTATTTTCATAATTAACTCATTGTTTCAACAAGATGAACTAGATCTGTTGTTTAAAGAAAACAACAGGTTTCGTTATTATATTACATGTTAATAAGTAAAAAATTGTATTTAGTCCTATTGTCTCTTTATCATAGAATACAAAGATTCATTAAAAACTAAATGTGTAATGGAATTTACAGATTATTTAGTAATGATGTTAGAATATACATATATATGGCTCTATGCTTTGTCGATTAATGACTGGTGTAAAGAAAGACAATTTTAAAATAGATTACATTTTTTTACTTGCTAAGAGTTAGATCCATAAATCAAAAGGAAAGCAGTGAAAACACGGGGTATTTGTAAATAATTTCTAATAAATTATTTGAATTGATGTTCATTCTTAACGGTATCAGACCAGTGCTTTATTTATTTGTTTCTTCCCTCTGGTTATTCTAGTGTATGAATATATATATTAAAAAAATGAAATAAACAAGCGGGACATAAATGATTAAGAGTTAACTCAACAAATGTTGAACGTCCGAACTTCAAGACCCATAGTGCACTGCGTGGCTGTCGCGGTCGTGTGACGTCACGCAGGAAGGTTCAGGAAGGTGTTTAGTGTGTGTTACATCAGTGGTGAAGACGCATCTCAAAGGTGAAATTAGAAAACAAACCAAGCGGTGAGTTTTACTTTTAAACGTAATGTTTAACAATAATTACAGTGTAAACGTTGTATTACATGATTGTTTTACATACGAGCCGCTGGACTCCAACATTCGTACTATTGAACATGAGTTTGTAGTTGAGTAAAATCTTTCTGTTCTCCTGTCTGACGTTTATACAGAATGCCAACTGTAGTGACTCTGTATCTTTGTTTATAAGGAATGAGTGTTAGCTGTAATGCGTGTTTTTCACAGACAGTGATGCTGGTTTCACGGCTGTCATGCCTGCGGTCAGTCTCTGCTGCCGGGCTGCGGTCAGTCCTGGGTCAGACTCCTCTAACCCTGCGCAGCTCAGCCCTCATGAAGTCCTGCCCGCCCCTGATGAGACCGCAGCAGGTACCAACCAGACTCCTGCGTCCCATCAGGTCTAGCAGTCGTAAGCCAGTAATGCGTGTTTTGTTTTAAATGTGATGCTGTTTTCGATCAGGGTTATTCCACCAAGACCAGACTGGGGTTCCGCCGGAGCAAGACTTCCAAAGAGCAACTTAAGGATGCAGCGTTCGAACCTGCTACTGACACGGCAATTAAAAGTGAATTCTGTTAAGATGTTCTTCTATAATGTTTTCTCCACCTTATGTCTTATTATTGCTCATGTTCAGCCCTGGTATTAACATCTGTCTCAGGCGATCTGACCGCTGTAACACACTGGCATTATTACCATGATGAAGAGAGGGCTGATGTCGTTAGGCTCGTTAGAGATGAGGCATATGAGGTTAGAAATAGGCTGAATCCCAAATGGCACACTTCTATGCACTTTCGGTCTTGTGGACTTACAATGGCTGCCACGAGCGCGTGTCCATTAAGTCCATGAGACCGTAGAGTGTCCCATTCATCATTTTAGGTTTCAGAAGGGTGTTTGCAAGCGCCCTCGATGCACACTTCAGTTGAGCCCGTAAGTTTGCGAGCTACGCAGAGGACTTTACCTGGCAGTCAAAGCAGCATTACGTCACGAAAGTGCGAACTCAGAGGAAGACCTTGAGGGTTTGGGATTCAGCCATTAGTGTGCTGCCGTGAGCTACAGTAATCTGGCTACAGCATTTACACACAGCAACAGAACACCCACAGAAAATGTTCTAAAATGGAAGTAAAGTGCCAAACGAGTGTTTAATAATGATAAAAGTATTTATGATTTTAATAAATATAATTATTTACACTGTTATTATTGCATCTTGTTAATGTACAACAATACTGAGGTGCAAATAGTATGTATCTGCCATTTATAAAGTATAGATAGCATCTACTATTTACACTTGTTGCAAAAACTGCTACTTTTACATGGTAGATAAAATATATATCACTATTTTAGCATCTAGAGCTGTTTGCACTTACTGTAAATAGGATCTATCGCTAAGAAATGATACTAATTCCACTTAGTTTAAATACCCGCTGCCATATTTTTCTTACCCTATTGGCAGATAATTTGCAAAATAAGAAAAAATGCATTTAAATTATTATATTATTTTATATTTTTTGCCCGTGGGATACCATGAAAATGAATAGCCTATTAGTTCAATAACCTACCGTTCTACCAGTTCTCACCCGTAAGAAAAACTGTGTATTGACTTGGAATTATGCAGACATCGTTTTGTTGGGTGCTGTTGCCATGGTGAATCGTAATATCGGAGCTCCATTGATCAGGGCTTTTCATAGTCGTGGTGCACGCGCTTAATTCAGAGTCAACCTACTCAGAGTTAATTGAACAAACTCAATTCAGCTGTTCTGAAACCGAAAACTCAGAGTTCAAGTTTTAACTCGGAGTTGGTTGAACCGCCGTATGGAAACGGGCCCCTGGATTGGCTGGTTCAGGTGTGTTTGATTCAGGTTTGTGTGTTGGAGCAGGTCTGTGGCCCTCTGCTTGTTTGTCAGCAGATGCCGTGATTAGCTTTTGCTCACCCAGATCTCTGGTCTATGTCGAGAGGTGAAAGGTGTCTGACCCGATGGCTCTTTATCAATCCTTCCCTTGACTGCAGCCACCTGTGGTTTGAGTGATCCAATCACAAAATGTTTTCAACGCTGTTCACTCCTGTATTATTAAGTGCTTGTGATCGGATCAGCTGTGACGGATGTTAATGCCAGTCTGGGCTGCGTTTGCCAAAAGCATCCTGAGCCTAAGGAGATCGCAGAACCACCGACACCAGTAGTCTATACGATCAGTTGAGCTCAAGATGTTTTTGAGAAACGCAGCCCTGAACTTTATGTATCCAATGAATGCTTCAATCCTGAATCCTTCAAACTCTAAATTAGAGATTTAAAAAATAAGATTACATTTTGACCCCTTTTAAAAAACACCCCACAGCAACTCAGAATGGCATTACAGATGATGTTTGTGAGTGTCCTGCTAGAATTCCTCTCCTTTACAGTTGACAACATGGGCAGGATCATCCTGGCAGGAGGCGCCGCCGTCGGATTGGGAGCTTTATGTTATTACGGCTTCGGGATGTCCAATGAGATGGGAGCCATAGAGAAAGCAGTGTAAGAGTCAGCCAAAACGCATAAAAAGTGTTCTGTTTTTAGTTGTAATCTGTGTTGTGTAAACGGCTCCTGAATGACATAATGATCTCATTATGCCAGCAGAAAAAATGATCTGATTAACAATGAACTTCTCTCTGAATCATTGACTCGTGTTTCTTTTGTAGCCAGAGCGCGAGCAGAAGCGCTTTGCTCTTGATGAAAACTGAAGCTGTGTGTTTTTTACAGGATCTGGCCGCAGTATGTGAAGGACAGGATCCACTCCACATACATGTATTTCGCAGGCAGCGTGGGCCTGACGGCACTGTCCGCTGTGGCCGTCAGCAGAACACCGGCGCTCATGGGACTCATGATGAGGGGCTCCTGGCTGGTACGCAAGAGATCACATGAATAAACAAGCATGTTTTAGTGCTTTTTATTCATTGCCCTTTAAATACATTTTACATGACAGTGATTCTTATTGGTAGAACACACTGTAAGTTGTACTATAATTATATCCTGTACCTGATCCAGCTTGTAGTTTAATATTCATATTGAGAGGCATATAAAAAAAACAAAAAAACATTTGCATTTCCTGAATTTTGCTGGACTCTTGATCAGTGCTGTGACAAACTTATTAATGGTCCGCAGGCTATTGGTGCGACATTCGCTGCTATGATTGGCGCAGGAATGCTGGTGAGGTCGATCTCGTACGAGAACAGTCCCATGCCGAAACACCTGGCCTGGGCGTTACACGCAGGTAAAGTGCTGTCACAGTTCAGTCAGAAACTTCGTGAGGCCAGAGATGATCAGATGCTTTAACTGACCCCTAGAGGGCACTGTAGTCTGTTGATGTTCTGCTGGGTTTGCTTTCCTTTAGTTGAGCACTGCAGAACATTTCAGAAGGCAGATACGTGCTCTCACATGAAACTTATCACTCCTGTGTGGACGAACAGCACTTGAGTCACATGCTGCTCATGAAGTCGTGTTCCCCTGTGTGCAGGAGTAATGGGAGCCGTCATTGCTCCATTGACTCTGTTGGGTGGACCACTGATGATTCGAGCAGCCTGGTACACAGCGGGCATTGTGGGAGGTTTGTCGACGGTGGCCATGTGTGCGCCCAGTGAGAAGTTCCTCAGCATGGGCGGGCCGCTCGCCGTGGGGTTCGGAGTGGTGTTCGCCTCTTCTCTGGGTATGATTCACTTACAGTCTGCCTCAGATTTTGAGTCTGTTTACTAAGAGACTTTGCAGGGATTTTAACTCTTTGCCTCTTCCTTCCGAAGGCTCCATGTTCCTGCCGCCCACTTCAGCGTTCGGGGCCGGTCTCTACTCCGTGGCTGTTTATGGAGGTCTGGTGCTGTTCAGCATGTTTCTGCTGTACGACACACAGAAAATCATCAAGCGTGCCGAGACGCACCCTCTTTATGGCGTTCAGAAATATGACCCCATTAATGCGTAAGTCTTTTCTGTGGGTTAGGGAAAGAAAATGTCTCTTTCACATGTACAGTATGACTGTCCACATGCTGCCTTCTGTAAACTACATCACTGTGACGTGCTCTTCCTCTGTGCTCTGACAGATGCTTGGGCATTTACATGGACACTCTCAACATCTTCATACGGCTGGTGATGATTCTAGCCAATGGCGGCGGAAACAGAAGGAAGTAGATTTAAGGAGACAAAGACATGAGACTGGACTGGAGAAGATGATGTTGCTAAATAAAGTGTTGCTCATTTATTTTGCATTTATTTGTTTAAAAGCAGAAAAAAACGTTTGGATTATTTTCAGCTGAAAGTGTTTCAGACAATAAAAGGACAGAGATTCAACGTTTCTTATCAGATGAGGGTGAATGCAGATCTTCTCACTCAGTTCCACATTTGGTGTAATTATAACAACAAACATTTTTGTCTATTTATTTTACAGATGATCTCACAGCAGACCAGAGTTATTGCACAGAGAATGTTTGTGTCACTGTGATTCTTGTGTTCTTACAGTTTGACACTCGTGGTTCAATAAACTTTATTTGCATCTACATTTTACCACATCTTAATTGTACAGTTTATTGCTTTTCAACAGACATCAAGCACTAATTTACCAACATTACACAGGACTGTTTTTAGCTTTGGCTCAGTGATATCTAAAGACATTAGAAATATCACTGAACTCTAAAGCAGAATGATGTTGAATGAGCGGCTGATATTGAATCGCCCGTCAGCATAGACCTGAATTCAGACACGCTCTCAAACATTCATCTCATGTTCTGATAATTTGCCCTTTCACTGGTTTCTTTGAGTTGAATTCAGTGGTGTCTCATCATTTTACACATCGATTATGATCCAGATTATGAAGATGAGACGGACTGTTATTTTTCAGACAGGTCCGTGCAGCAGCTGTGATAGTGAAGCCCTGTCCGTGATGTTTGTGTCCTGCCGTTACGAGAGGATCGACAGGCATTCTTGTTTTATTTGTGCTCTGACCAGCGGCAGATGACAGCGAGATTAGAGAGTAATCCACGTGTCTGCCATCTGTATTCTGATGCTGATTAAATCCTGAAAGGAGGCCATTGCCAGCGGATGGGAACATCAGCACTGGAACAGATGCAACTTGCTTAAAAACTCAAAAATTAGGAAATATTCAATAGTGACTGCAGGTCACATTCACTGCCAAAACACTTAATATGAAGTGATTGTCAGTAAAAAAAAAAAAAACAGGAGTAGCCTCAAAAACAGATGCCTATCAAGCTTTTGGCAGCTGGTGGATTTGTGTGATCATGTGATCATGCTGTTGCTTTGACAGCTGTAGACCAGCAGAGGGTGTCATACAATATTACATGCTGAAGCTCAGAGGAAACACACACTTTTTGCCTTCACATGCTTGTCCGAAGATCCTGCTTTCCGCCACTGAAGATGCAATTACACTTAAGATTTTTCACAGTGGAATGCACAATATGTAACATAATACAGATAAACATATATAAACTAAGCAAAAAAAGAAACATCATTTTTTCAGGATACTGTATTAAAGAATTTTGTAAAGTCCAAATAAGTTTTATATATCTTTATTGAAAAGTATAGAAACTGTCCTTAAGACCCTAACGGTTTACAGGTGGTAGACGATTGAGGTCACAGTTCCAATAACTTGGGACACTTTATGCTCCTAATGTGTGAGCAAATTCCAATGTGTTACCGTACTTGGCCTTCATGTCACTTTAATTCACTTTCAGTTTTCAACTGTAATGCTGACTGTATGTCCCTGTTTGCTCAGTATGACTGAAGATGCAAAAGCAAACAAAGTATCTGTATTTTTGAAAAACACTGACCAAACCTTCATTACTGAAACCGTCCCGGATCAAAGGTAACTCTGAAGTTATCCTGTCATAACTTCAAGATTAGAGGTTGTTCATGTGCAGCATTTCAAGTCTTCAACTCATATTTATGATCTCCGAAAGCATGTGAAGCCATAATTTCACAAAAGATGAGAATTTGAGATGACAACAACCAAAGTGTTCCTTTACAAATAGTTAATGAGATAATAGTCACATGCAAAAGTAGCACGAAGGGTAATTAGCAGACCACATGTTTCCCCAATCATATAGGATGGCAGTTGCTCTGCAAAGAAGTGCACATGCAATCATAAATAAAACAAACAAAATTTCAATACAAACTCCAAAGTGAAACGATCTCAAAAATAAACCACTGCAAAGTGTTCCCCACAGAGTTAACCATATATAAGAAAATGGGAACCCTACTATATGTAGGTCCAAAACAAAACAGAACAAAGAGAAAACAAATATATAAAAACAAACCACAGTCTCACAATAAATTCAATCACATTTCCACTTTCCATCACGCAAGGCCCAATTTTTACATTAAAATAATCTCTTAAAACAACCATTAAGCCACCAATGCTCTCAATGCAGTTTTTTCAAATTGCTTACACACTAAAAGTGGTACTTGAGGCCCAATCAGTGAAACATTCACTCATGTACCGAATCTTCAGACCAAGTCTGCAAAACTACAAGCACATTACGTGCTTTAAACTCAGTTTGCTATTGTCATTTAGCAGACGCTTTTATCCAAAGCGACTTACAAAACAATTGTGTAATTATTGTAAAACAAATTTTTTTTGCTAAACTTTAAACACAGTTCTCTATACATCACACAAAAACAACAGTTAGTACCAATAGTACTTTGGGAAACGCTGCCATTTAAATACCACATTAATTTCCTGATTACCTACACCCAACAATCATGTGTGAAAACTCATACATAATTTGTTCACTAAGAAATCAAAACTTAATGTTTTGAGAAAGAAAGAAATTATTTTTACCCTGTTGCATTTCTGTTTATAGTGTATGTTAGGGTTAGCATACATTATATACATTATATATATATATATATATAAATATAAATATAAATATAAATATATATATATATATATATATATATATATATATACATAGTTGCAAGAAAAAGTAAGTGAACCACTTGCAGAATCTGTGAAAATGTGAATAATTTTAACAAAATAAAGGAGATAATACAAAATGCATGTTATTTTTGTTTAGTACTCTCCTGAGTAAGATATTTTACATAAAAGATGTTTACATATAATCCACAAGACAAAAAAAAATAGCTGAATTTATTAAAATAACCCCATTCATAAGTATGTGAAGCATTGATTCTCAATACTGTGTGTGGTTACCTGATGATCCACGACTGTTTGTGTGTTTTGTGATGGTTGTTCGTGAGTCTCTTGTTTGTCCTGAGCAGTTAAACTGAGCTCTGTTCTTCAGAAAAATCCTCCAGATCCTGCAGATTCTTCAGTTTTCCAGCATCTTTTGCATATTTGAACCCTTTCCAGCAGTGACTGAATGATTTGAGATCCGTCTTTTCACACTGAGGACAACTGAGGGACTCAAACACAACTATTAAAAAAGGTTCAAACATTCACTGATGCACTTTCATTGCTGCTTGCAGCTTTAATGGAAATTTTTTTGGGGTTCACTGAGATATTGTTTAAAATGTTACTTTTCAACTGGGGTGTACTCATTTACACTGTATAAAGCTGAGCAATTCTCGTGACTGTTCTGCGTTCAGTGAAATGCGTGACGTGTGAACTACATAAAACCCCAATGTACGTCACATTCACCCCTTAAAATAACTCAGGGAGATGTTGCAAATGTACACTTCATAGGAAAATGATGGATGTATTGAAGGTTCTGTCCTTCCATTTCATTTAGTTCTGAAGGTACAGAACAAATTGTCTAAATCTACATAAGCCTCAATTATATTTCTAGGTAAAAAGCAGGTGTTATGGAGTCTGACCTTAAAATGAATGTTAAGTTTAAAAATGAAAATGTGGCACTGTGTTCCTAACCCCTGCTCCTTTCTTCTTTGAGTCTTGGTGATGGTTAGATGTGTTTGTTGTTCTAGGTCCGTCTTTGAGTCGTGAGCTGCAGTGAGTCACAGGATTACGGAGGCTGCTTCTCCTGCGCTCAGACGTGTTTAAAGACGTCTTCAGATGGGCAGCGGCTGCATCTCTCACCATATGATCCTTCAGTCGGTTCTCACTTTTCTGCAGGATGAAGAGTATGAGGGAAAAACAGACTGTAATTTTTCTCATGTCACTGTGGATGTCTATGGGTGAGTTACTGAGTGTTTTACTGGTTAGAGACGAGACTGTAGTCTTTGTGTAATCAGCTTCAGAACTGTGACTGTCTCAATAATCCTTTAAGTATAATGTGAGTGTTCGCAGGAGAGCAGAGCTGTGCTAC
Source organism: Ancherythroculter nigrocauda (assembly GCA_036281575.1). NCBI lineage: Eukaryota > Metazoa > Chordata > Actinopteri > Cypriniformes > Xenocyprididae > Ancherythroculter > Ancherythroculter nigrocauda. The sequence continues at coordinate 33,239 of VTFQ01000018.1, forward strand.
TTGGTTATGTGTCCTTTAATATACACATTTAACTTAAAACTTGAAACAATTTACAGTAGAACTATTGTTTTATTTTTAGAGCAGTTATCTAAAATGCATGTAATTCTCACTAAGAATTGAATTTGAATAACTGAATTTCACATGCATTGGTCCAAATGATTTCTGTGTCAGCGATTTCGCTGAATGCTTTTGTCAGTCTACCAAAGATGTCACAACCTACACTTTATTTCATTCTGATGTTTCATGTTCAAAAAGCTTGATGTGTATTTCCATGTTATTTGACGCTGAGTTCGAAGTATCTGTGTTTTCAGGGAAATCTGACTTCGCACCGTATTTCTATGATAATGGAGCTGGCAGCAGGAATGGAAACATGGCACTTTTCAGTATCGCTGAAGACACATCTGTTGGTTAGCACTCAAATGCACCTCACTTCTGTGATGACACACTGATGTCATGCCGTCAGACTAACAGAAAACATAAGAACACCAAATGCTGTATGCTGGCGTATGCACAGACTGAATGTGTCATATTGAACTGATCACAGAACAGAGATATAATGAGCCAAATCTCTGATCATGCTGAATTCATTTTTGTTGTGTGCCGAAATTCATTTCTCAGATATTCAGCTAATTTTGATGCAATATGAGTGACAAAGAATTGCTCGCAGTGCGTTTCTGGTTTTAGGTCATCTCAAAGTTGAGGAGCACATACTGTATGTACACATACTTTGAGATCATATTTGACTCGTTCTTCCACAGGGACTCATGTATACACGCTGAACGGCTCCGATCCGGAAGGGGAACCCGTGACCTACGGCATGACCTTTGATAAGGGCTCCAGAGAGTGTTTCAGTGTTGAGCCCAAATCAGGGAATGTGACTCTCATTGAAAGTCTGGACAGAGAGGTGAGTGTACATGTTATTAAAATGGCACATTATATGGACATAAATCAGGAAAAATACCAGCTGAAGTCTGATATTTGTGTTAATAATGAAACTTGTTTTGATTGTTAAGGTTCAGGATGAGATCGTTGCATTTGTGACCATCACAGATGGCAGAAACAAGGTGATAAAACATGATTGCAATACGTTTAAATTACAGGCTCGCTTCTTAAAGCGGAAGTGTGTTGTTGTTTGTATGTTCAGCTAGTGGCGTGTCATCGAATGAGTCAGTCATTGGTAGTTTGTAAGGAGTGAAACATTGTAAGGTGTGTTTGACTTCATGTGGCACTGCACAGACCGTCCGTATCATGACAAATCAGACAAATTAGTGCATAATAAAACCAATTGCACGTAATGTCTTACTCTAGTGTAACTGTTAATTAATAAATAATACTTATAATAGCCTATTAAGTGAATAATTGAACATCATTAATTTGTTTTATTCATAACTAAAATATTTGGGCATTTAACACTTTTTTGGTCCCACTTTATATTAAGTGGCCTTAACTACTATGTACTTACATCAAAAAATAAGTACAATGTACTTATTGGGTTCATATTGAATTGCAAAACACTTTTGCTGCTTTTGAGGTGGGATACGGGTAAGGTTAGGGACAGGTTTGGTGCTATGGCTAGGTTTAAGGGTTGGGGTAAGGTGTAAGTGATGGGTCAACAGTGTAATTAAAAATGTAATGACAGAAATTAATTACTGATTTAATTACATGCAGGTGTTTTTAAAATATAAGTACAATGCAAAAACATGTATGTACACAATAAGTGCATTGTATGAAATGATTAATTTAAATGTAAGTGCATAGTAGTTAAGGCCACTTAATATAAAGTGGGACCACTTTTTTTAACACACAGTTATATTAAAGATGATTGTGAATACATGCAGGGTAAGAGCAAATGCGTGTATGAACTAAGCAGTATCAGGCTAATCGGGTATCTTTATGCTATGCTAGTACATAAGCTAACTAATACAGACATAAATGGTCATTATAACGTAGTTGAAACAGCATTTATCATAACATGATTTTGTAAACAGGTGCTAAGAAGAGTACCAATTAAAAACAATTTGAACCAATGGGAGCACATGGATTCCTAATGGAGACCCAATCTTTTTTTTCTTTTTTTTTCTGTGATGAATGCCATCAAAACAGCAGTGTCTCGCTCAGGCTGCATGAGCTCCGATGATGACGACTGGCCAGATTCGTTGGACGACAAAAATGACACATTTTTATGTTTATTCTGACACCTTTGGAGGAAGAGAAACTGGGGGAGTGACTTTATTGCGTTGGATTTGTCAGTGTCAGTTTGCTCACATCTGATTGGTCCAATTTCAGTTTGAGATCTCTAACCCAGAACATATCCTGCCCTGGAGCAGGTTAGCTGTGGAGCGCAAGTTACTATGGCGATGAACACCGCTAAAAGCCAAGTCACTTTCATGGTACCTAAAACCCAGAATTGGTGCAAACTAATCTGAAACTTACCTGGCTAGCCAGCAAATCCGGCTTCATGGTACAGGCCCCAGATCTGCTAATTCTCACAAATCCATATTTTCATACAAGTAAAAAATTTTAATGTAATCTTAATGTTGTGTCAAGTTTATTAACATGAAACTGATGAAAATGACATTCAGGTGCAGTACAGAATCTAATGAATGAAAAGTGTTGCTACATGTAAATGTCTGAAACAAGTTTGGAAAATGCAACAATTACTGCATGTAATCCAGTTCATCTGCGACGTCACGTTTTGGACTCCTAACCCTGACTAGAAGCAGCAGATCGATCAGTTGAAGTCAAACACACCTTGTGACTCTGTGACGCTTTCACAACATTGATTAGTGTGAGGAACTTCTGACTCAACCAGTGACGTGAGCTCGTTTAGTGTTAATGCTAATGTGATCTGCTGACTGGAATCTGTTTGGCTGCAGGAATGTTTGGGAAATAATCATTGATTTAGGATTTTGTTTAATGCTGCTAGTGGTGCCAAAATTACACACTTCACCTTTAAGAAGAGGTATAACTAGCCTTTGACACTGGATTTCAATTATAGTTGTTCATTAATTATTATTTAGTCCCATAGTCCTCTGTGTATTATGTGTGTTGTGTTTAATGTGCTTTAGTGTACATTTTTGACTATGAATGTGCAATTTGTCAGGTCAAATTTACTTCATACCTCGTTTCTCCAGGTTGTAGAAAATGTGCGAGTGTTTATCACAGATGTTAATGACGAAAAGCCTGAGTTTTTAAATCGACCATACATAGTGGATGTCCCAGAGGTAAGAATGAAAAGCAGTTTGGAAACGAATGGATGTGTGTCATTATAAACAGTCAGCATTATTGGCGAATCTCTTCTAATGACGTGTTTGAATGTCTGTGATCTGCGTTGAAGGACGCCGCCTCGGGCAGCAGCATCTACAGGGTTCAGGCCGTCGACAGAGACCTCGGCTCTGGAGGAAGTGTCTCCTACTACCTGCAGGTTAGACCAAACAACTTCCTGTGGCATCAGTGGTCACTCTTTTAAAAATCTGATTTAGTCCCTTTCTCAAGGGAATGAGTTTAAAATAAGAACCACTGAACATATTTTAATCTCTAAGATGTCATAAGCTTTGTGTGCTAATACCAGTGTTAACATTTATACTCTGTGTCTGTAGAGGACAGTCATGTGGGATGCTGCAGAGACACACACACACACACACACACATCGCCTGTCAAACAGACGTGACACCAAAGTACCATCAGAAAATGTGCTGCTACTGGATTAAATTTCAATTACATTTAGGCAGGTTGAGGGCTTAGCCTGGCTTACCTCTGCGCTCGGCCACATGTCGCTCTGATTCACGAGGCATCTGAGGTCGGACATTTCTGAACATTTCCCACACCAAAGTGAGCCGAGCATCTGGCCTCTAAGTGCAGGTTTCTCAGAGGAAACGTGAAAGTCTATTATTCTTATACTTTTTTTTAAACTACATGTTTCATCATTTCTGATATAATTATTCTACATGCAGCTTTCATGAGCTCAAATTAATTGAATGAATTCAGGAAATATTTGTACTTTTACAAATCCATTAGTCACCCTTCTGGATGAAGTGCCCGTACAAGGAATTCCGACCCTGTTGACATCACACAGGCCCATACTCGAAAAAAAAGACCGCAAAGTTTATGAGGATTTGGAAGAGTATATTTGGCACAGAAATACTCCGTCATACACCCAACTCGTGCTTTGAAACTTTGGCCGTGTTTAGCATGAGAATCCAACTCTTTAACAGTGTAAATAAGTCAGAATGCATGAAATAGCATTACATCCCCCCCCTTTAAACATACATTAGATCTGCAGTCCGGTGTGTTCTGTTTATTCATATTTTACTAAATCACCTACATTCCAAACCATCTCATCTCAAATTTACCAAAACTACACGCATGCGTGACAACCAGCTCGTAACATCTGAGAGTCATCTTTTGGAACAGATCGGTCTGAAACGGTTGAGGTTTGGACAGAAGAGATTGTAATTTTGAGAGATGTGTTATATATTTCAGGAAAGAAATCTTCATCAGTTGTCATTTCGTTTGCAGTCCAGCAGTAAGTTCACCATCGACGGTCACAGTGGCGTTCTGCGCATCAGACCTGGTGAATCTCTGGATTACGAACTCTCCAAGACTCATTTTGTCACTGTTGTTGCAAAGGTGAGCAACAAAATCCTCTCTGTCCTTTGTAATAGTTAGGGGAGTTTGCTTTGATCTTTCACTAATGCCTTTATGTTGTAAAATGAAGTCCAAAGATATGAAGAATTTTCTCAGAACGTCATTTCTCATGTGGCCGTTTAAATCAGTGACTATCTGAACATCGTGCTGTGCGTCTATTTCAGGATGGAGGTGGTAAATATCACGGGAAATACCAGGTTATGACCTCAACAGCCATCGTAACCATCAATGTCATCGACACCCAAGATTGTCCTCCAGTGTTTGTTGGTACTCCGTATTTTGGATTTGTCTATGAAGTCTCTGTACCAGTAAGTATGAGACTATTTCATATACATTTCATATATATGTATGTTTGTGTATTTCTAAAATCCATGAGCTTTTATGACAATGTTCTGTCTTTTTTTCTGTTTTGTGTCCAGGGTTCAGAGATATTCACTGTTTTTGCCAAGGACGGGGACCAGAACAGCCCCAATCCCATCCATTACTCCATTCTGAACGGTCAGCTGCGTTATTGCTTCAGTGCTCATTTCAATTTCTGAACTGGAGAGCTAAACGTCTGCCTTCATGTCATCTAGCTCAATTTATCTACCAAGTTCAGTCTTAATAATGTTAGATTGTGCTAAACTAAGAGCTTCATTAAATCTGTTGTACAGCGTCTGTCTCTTCTTCTGTTCACTAAAGGCAGTGACGGCTTCTTTAGCATCAACAGCACCAGTGGGTGTATCAGCCTGACATCATTTCCTGTACAGCTGAGGAATGAGTTATATGAATTAAAAGTCAAGGTTGGCTATAATTATAACATGAATATCAGTAAAGATAGAGTGTCTATTTATAAGTAGTGTCATGCATGACATAAGACTTGCTTCATTTTAAACCAAGGCTTCGGAGGTTGGACCGGACAACCAGATAATTGACTACGCCATCACCACAGTCAGTATTCGTGTGGTGGACCTGAACAACCACCCACCCACATTCTACGGCGAGAACGGCCCACAGAACCGGTTTGAGCTGACCATGTACGAACACCCGCCGGAGGGAGAGATTCTCCGAGGCCTGAAGATCACCGTCAACGACTCGGACCAGGTGCACACACTGAACATGATCACACATTAAACTTTTGCCTCGTTTCATTGCATTCACCAGCAGTCGCCACCATTCATACATGCATTTCATTTAGATAATATCCCTGCATTCCAGTCTACATTCTGATCATAAATGCAGAGCTATAAATAGTAAATGTGTGAGAATTGTAAAGTGAGGGCTGTTCTCCCAGTGTGAATTGCACAATTCAAGTCCGTTTTGCTTAAATTGAGAGTGGATGACGGCTCACAGATTGCTCTGCTTTCAGAAAATTACTGCTATTAATGTTGTAGATTTACAACATGTTACACAAATCACAATGACAGTGAAGCTCAACATTCACACACTCATCACGCTTTAAATCTGTTACTGAAAGGCTAATTTAAACCTAAAAATAAACTTTTGCCATTTTGTAAAGTTTAAGACAAATTTTTATTTAATATTTAAGATATTGTGATTGATCATATTATGTTGGGAAAAGATATATCGTCAGGTTTCATCTGTACACACGCACACACACACTCTCTTTTTACCTGTTTTCTAGCCTAATACACTTTTATCTTTTAACACTTATAAATAAACTGTTTCCTGCGGATGTTTTAAGTAGTTTTTCTCTATTAATGTACCATATTCTATGATCTCTCCCATGTCATCCAGGGAGCGAATGCTAAATTTCGACTGCTGCTGGTGGGACCCCGAGTTCTCCGTGTGGTTCCTCAGACGGTTCTCAATGAAGCCCAAGTCACCGTCATTGTGGAAAACTCAACCGCAATCGACTACGAAAAATACCAGTTCTTAACATTCAAGGTCTGATCCTGATCTTATGTTTGCAGTATGTCATCTCATGGTGTTTTATGCTGAGAAGTGCGTATGCTGTTTTTCAGCTGTTAGCAGTTGAGATCGACACTCCAGAGCGCTTCAGTGCCACCGCGGATATTCTGATCAATCTTTTGGACACAAACGACAACATTCCAAAGTTCTCCTCGGAGTTTTACATTGCCAGGATCCCTGAAAATTCACCCGGAGGCTCCAACGTCGTCTCAGTGACCGTGAGCATCTTTGTGAAATGATGTTTAACCAAGACATGAACACTAAGTGCTAAATTTAGGAAGAGTTGTTTGCTTCTTTGCTTATAGTTGTAGAGAAATGAGCTTTCCAGAACAAATGCTCCAGTTCATAATCTTACAGCAGGGGAATATTTCTCAGCTGCAGGTCTCACATTGAGTGGTTTGGTGCTTTACGTGTGGAGCACTGATGTGTGTTTGCTGTTTTTACAGGCAACAGACCCCGACTCAGGGCTTTGGGGGGAAGTGAAATACTCCATCTACGGCTCTGGCGCTGATCTGTGAGTACAGAGAAATACTGTAGCTGCTCCGTCAATACTGAACATCATGGCTTCGAATAAATGATTCTGCCACTTAGGCAGAGCCATACTGAGCTCCAGTAACAGAGATGTTCTGCCTTTAACAACATAGCATTTTGTTCAGTCATCTGTTTGGATTGAGCTTTAATTAATAATAGACGTCACTCTTCAAACAGCTGCTTGAGATCTTTGCACAAAAGATATCTAAAATGATGGATTCGATGGCAAATCTAACTCAAACAGAATGGGACCAAATTCCAGCGTCTGCGATTTAGTGTGACGTTAGTTTTGTCAGGTCAAAAGGTGTCACAGATCCCTCACTCTCGCCTGTGTTTGGGTCCTCGCTTGTGTTTATAAGGCCTGTAAAGGACTAAAGGACAAGTACAAAACGGCTTACAGACAGACTCCGGTGAGGGAGCAGGCTAATCTTGTTATGGGATTGGAGAAATAAAAATAGCATCTCCACACCCCGCGAGTGAGTCAGGGCCCAATTAGCGAGCGATTTGACAGCTGGAGGTAGAACACATACGGGTAATGCAAAACCTGTAAATTTATGCCTTGATTCTTCCCCAATGCAGGAGGCAAATTATAATGGTGTGAAAAATAGCAGGTTTCTGGCTGACTGTTAATTTTCACACTCACAAGAAAAAAAGCAGCTGCTTGAAATCCAGACTTGATGAAGTTCTTATAATGGTTTTAATATCAGGCACACGCCCGCATGTTTATTTTGATTTTAAAACAGCCAGTAAATGGAGCTTCTGTATTTTATTCCATCATTACCACACCGAAAGGTGTCTCATCCCGTGCAGGATGGTATTCATTGGACACTTCTCATGCTAGACACATGAGTTAAACATCACTTGCGATGTTAACCACATCATATTTTTAAATAAAGTCTTGTGTCTGTTTCAGATTTCTCATTCACCCCACGTCTGGCATCATTTACACGCAGCCCTGGGCCTCTTTAGATGCTGAAGTCAAGTCAAAATATAATTTCTATGTAAAAGCTGAAGACACTGAGGGGAAATACAGCCTTGCAGAGGTTTTTGTCACTGTGCTCGACCAAAATGACCATCCGCCAGAGTTCAACCAGAACTTCCTGGAAAAGACCATGATTATTGGAGCACCAGTGCAAATACAGGTTTGTGGGCTTGTGGTTTTTGTTTTTTAACAAAATTTGCCAATAATAAAAAGCCGAATCTCTCATTGCGCCTGACGGCATGAACTCCGATGATTCCACAACCTGCTTGAAGTTCTGCATCTGTGAGCAATTCAGCTGAACAAGACTGTCACTACTGGTGTGAATGTAAATGAGATGATTTGGATTTGATTCTGGTTTGTGTTCAGGCTGTGGATGAGGACGCAGAGGAACCCAATAACATCATTGAATATTCCATCATGAAAGCCGATCCAGACAACATCTTTGACATCAACACATCCACAGGAGAGATTAAGCTCAAACCGTACATCAAGTCTATGGAGATCGTGCAGAACATCACCAGACAGAAGGACTGCAGGTGGTCTGTGGTGGTTCAAGCCCGTGATCGAGGCTCTCCGTCCTTCAGCACCACAGCCGTCGTCAAAATCGACATCACAGAGGCGGTGAGACGAGGGTCGCTGTATGCGTTTAAAACAGCTTTGAATGATTATTTTTTCATTTATGTTTGTGAAAATACCATATTACTACCATGTGCAGCACTTTGGGTTATGATGTGAATACCTTGGCATAGGAATATGGATTGTGTATAGTTTATAAACAATTGTTTTATTCAGTAGTGAACTGTGACTTCTGAACCGTGGCCCCTCATCCCCTTCCCTCGTCGGGAAAAAAGTGAACTCAGCCTAAAATCAGCCTAGCTATGTCCTTATGTCTATAATACTGCATTTTACTTTTAACAAGAAATGCCACATACAAACATAAGAGTTAGCATGAGCGTTATCACCAAAATGAAGCAAAAATTAATAAATTGCAAATCCTCATTTCAAATAAGTGCATCATCACACAATCGGTGTGTGCATTTCAGCGGAATATGGTGACAACTGGCCACAAAACCAACAAAATTTAATGTAAGCCGACGCATGACAGTCACTTCCGCATCATCAGTGAACAGCGACCCATCACCACAAACATGCAATGCTGATAATAAACATATCATTAGACTGGGACAGTTAAACTAATGATTTGGGATAAATGTAACTATTATGCAGAATTACAGTAAATGTGCATGTTCGTAAATTTACAGATTGACCAGAAATTCTGCAAAATAACTGTTTTCTCAAGTAAAGCTTAACATAAGTAAAACAGTGGCAGCGGTGGCCAGAATGAAATCAGTCACATAATCTATTAAATTTTAAATAACTTACCCAAACAGCAAACAGCTCTGGCAGCAGAGCTTTAGCTTCTTGTCATCGGTGGTTGAAATGCTTTTAAAAGCTTTGGCTTTCTGCACAAAAGTTAGCTCTTCCTTTGCAGATTAACTCCAGCTTTTCTTTAAAAGTTAGTATTGAAAATGGTGTTGATAATAAATTAGCAATGATGTCCTCCTCATTAATGTTATGGTTTCCACAGGAATTTTATCAGCGTTTTTTCCCGATCGCGTTCCCAGCAGCGGGCGGAACGCGTCATAACGTTCGTGATAACAAGGCACACCCATTTAGAGGAACGATATGATTGGTCAATTTTCCTGTCATTCGAAATCTGTCTCACATTGATTGGCCCTCTGTAACCTCACAGCTGGACCACCAATCACAGAGCTGAAAACGTTAGGCTTTAGAATTCCTAATATGGAGAAAACGGACGTCTACACAACACAACTGAATAGACCGATTTGAGTTTATTGTCAAATTATAAATTCCTAAAATAAAATTAGAACCGATGACTTTTTTATTAAAAAAGAATTAACTTTTTAAACTATTATTTAAAAGTTTGTACATTTTATTTTTTACAACAGTTTAGGCCCTCTGGTTTTATTGTACCATGGTACAGCCACAGTACTTTTTCATGGTGTGTACATTATTTACAACACTTTTTTTCTTTATTTTTTGTAGAATAGTCTCAAAGGGCCCATGGCTGCCTTTCTCATGCAGAGCCGGGACAATCCACTGAAAGCTCTGGGCCTGGCGGTCGGCATCATTTCTGTTATGGTTTTGGTGACAGTTATGATCTCCACGGTTATGTTCTTTCGCAACACAAAATCCAATAGGATCACGCCAGCACGTCGCATCATACGCAGGAGGCCCAAAGAACAGCGGCACTGGACCTTCAGGTCAGCGTTTGGACAGAGCGACCCTAACGCTGGACGATTCCTCGATGACGATGATGACAACAGCAGCTCCAGACCCAAGCCTCCTCCACCCAGCGCTCCTGTCCTGCCTCCTGCGCCTCCAGCCGGCTCCAGGCCGAGCGAGCGTGTGCGGGCCGTGCCCACGGTGTCCGGTGCTCTGGCCTCCAAAATCCCCAGTCGCAGCTCCAGCTGCAGGACGAGCAAAAGCACAGATGGCCATGAGAGATCCGGCCACAACAAAGACGGCAGTGGCATCAGCTCCGCTCTTGTGTCTGAGCTGAAAATGAGAATAGAACAGAAAATTATTGAGGCAAATCAAGGTTATTATTACTGACACACTGACGCATTGGACATGTTCTACATGTGTGGACCAAACATTTGATGTTACAAACAGCTGTTTGTGAAGAATGTTTCTTTGTGTGTGAAAAAGTGTTTTTAAAGTGGCCATCTGGTTCATCTAAAGTGTTTCTGTTTTTCAAAATGGCATACAGTCATAATTATATGATCTGGCTTGTTTTCTTGCAAGAAAAAAAAATCATAAAAAAAACTTGCCAATGCTGGTCTATGCAAATGTGTTTGTAAACAGAAAACAGCTAATTAAGTGCTGTTTATTTCAGTAATGTACACCTCAAGTCCTGCTGTGCTTCTTAGACCAGTTTATGCATTAGTTTTAGTGATGCCAAATGCCACTGTAATCTCATAATTAGCACCATACTGCCATCTTTAGGTTTCAATACATTTAGTCTAAGCAGTCCAATCATTAATACCCAAAACAGCCCTTTCTTTCCATCGTTTTTCAATAGATGTGCTGTATGTAGATGTGTCCTACTGTCTGACTATTTCTTCTTTGAACAACTTTTGCCTTGAGGATCTTCGGTGAAAGTCTACTGACTGTACGGACATCGGAAACCAGACTCTCTCATTCGTAGTTATTGCTGTCAAACCTTTTTATTATTATTTTTATTGTTTTTATTCTTTTGTAAAGTTTTTTCACTGATATTTTGGAAGTGATTTAAGAGCAGATGAAAATACATGTGCTATTTGTACGGCATATCAAAATGTCAAGTGTGTTTATCATGTAAACTCTGTGCTATAAATCCATTTAGAAATAAAACATTTTTAAAGTGTTATTTAAAAAAGAAAAAAAATGAAAAGAGACTTTTTTTTACTATTCAGTTTTGCAGCAATAGTAATGTTGAAGAGTAAAATTGGAGCAGTACAGAAGCTACTTGCTGAAATATTTTTCATGTTGTTTTAGATAATTAAAATATTAATGTGTGTGTGTGGGGGGGGGCATTCATGACCAAACAAAACAGCTCCAAACACTCTAAAAGATTTACTAGAATTATGGCAATCTGACTAATTGTCATTCACGTATATAAAAAAAGAAAAGAAAAAAGATCCACTTTACGATAAACAGAATGAATCCACCTCACCTTTAATGTCTGACATTTATTTCACAAACATTTAAAACAATGCACATACTGTGAAATCAATGAATACAACACTTACAATGAAACACTCCCACTGAAAATGGAAGAAAACAAAAGTGCATTCAGTGAATTTTTGCTTCTATTCAGTCCACAAAGAAAATATCACAAACCGTGGTCTTTTAATATAACTGCGCGCTGCTGTTCCGTTTCTGTGTTTTCTGCTCTGAGCTCCTCTTCATCCTCACCTCAGCAGAGTCTCCACACAGACCTTCATCACTTGGCGCCTGCAGGCCATCAAACGTCTCCTGCTTGTGTCTGTTGTACAGGTCAGCGCAGCGCTCGCAGCAGTGTGTTCTGGTGTCGCTCGTGCACACGCACATCCCAGCAGGCACTGCCAGCACCATGCCACAAACAACGACAACAATGTGGATGAGTCTTGCTCTCTGCTCCGGTGGGTTCACATCGCTGCCCGTCACGAACACAACGCACTGGCCGTCTCGCGGTGGCTGGTTCCTCGCTGTCACGCACACTTCATATTTCGTAAGCGGGAGCAGGTCACTGACAGAGTAGCTGTTGGTTCCTGGACCCACGTGAATGGCGTCTTTCTTAGATGCATCGTAACAGCCGGAATAATCAGCGCAGAGCTGATGGTGTCGTCGCTCATCCAAGTCTGAGAAACTGCAGAAAAGACGAGAGGGAGGTCAGAATGAACAGGATGATCACCACAACATGATTAGCTTCAAAGATAAAAGAGTAAATCAAACAAGCTACTACTTGAAAAAGGTATCAAATGGACAGCCATTAGGCAAAGTGCTGACCTGTAAAAGCTCTGATGCGTTTCAGACTGTAGCTCCAGCGGACGACCGCTTCAGGTCTGGACTTCACCAAGCACCTCAGGGTGACCTTTGACCCCAGAGGGAGGGTGACGTCAGTTTGAGGACTGGAGGTTTCTGGCTTCAAGCATGTCTTCAACTCCACCTGATGAAAGAACTTTCCTGCTTTGGATTCAGGCCCTGAACACGTCATATACGAGTTCATCAGGATCATCGGTGGGCTGATAGAGTCGATGAATTCAACAAAGCCTTTCAGTCTGCAGTCACAAAGCCATCGATTTTCATGCAGCGCTAGAACGACGTCAGCCCGTTCCTCTTTGACGCCGGCTCTCTGCGTTTGGATGCGGGGCCAGTTGAGGAAGACGTCTCTGGAAATGATGGTAAGCTGATTGAAGGATAAATCGAAATAGGTTAGTTTGGGCAGGTGCCGCAGGGCATATTCTGGGAGCACGTCTATTTGGTTGTGCTTCAGGTCCAAAATGTCAAGGTTGGGAGTGTCCCGGAAAGCTGCCCATGGTATTGAACGCAGTTTGTTGCCCTGCATGCGTAACTCTGTCAGGTTCTGCAGTCCCTCCAGGCTTCTAACATTCATCAGCGTTATATTGTTAAAATTCAGCCATAGGAAGGTTAAGGCACTGACTGTAGCGAATGCCGCTTGAGGGATTTCAGCTAGGTGTGACTGTTCAATACGGATTTTGATGGAATTCTCAGGAATGTTTTGCGGGATCCTTCCTAAGGGAAGCTCCATACAGAGCAAAGATCTGCACGTTAGCAGGAAAAAAAAGAGACATTTTGGTCTGCGTTTACAGGAAATTAACATTAATACACATAAAAGACAAGTTCTGCCCTAGATAAGTTGAATCGAGCTACACATTGAGTTACTGGGTCATTTATAGAGTGTTTCTACCAGCCTAAACCAACATCTGCTCTAAAGGACTGACTCACCTTCCGAAAGCCTCGTCCGTACAGGAGCATCTGGTCACACACACGGATCCGGCAGAACCGAGCCGCTGGCAGAAGAAGAGTGCAGACAGCACCGTGTGAAAGACGGCCATAGTGTTTTGAAGACGCTCGAGGAGCGGTTTATCCGTGGTCCTGCTTCACTTAAGCTCATTACACTTAATCTATCCTGACGCAGTTGATCAGGGAGTAAATGATGCTTAGACACAATGCTATATTTTTTCACAGGTTCTAATCAGCAGTAAATAAATAATGAATATGATCAAATTTAATGGCTTATTTGCTTTTGTTCAGTTTCTGTACAGTAATGAATTACTGAAAACAGTTTTAAGAAAACAAGATAAAACAAGTGTTAAGAAATATTAATTCTCTATATCCATCTCTCTGTCATGTAAATAGCTTTAATACAGAATTACATTTAGGATCTCTGACATTAAATAGGCAGATGCTCCAAAACACACGGCGGCTCTGATGACTGACGGCAGATCACTGGTTCAGTGGAGGAAATCCTATTATCCTTAAAGGTCAAACTTCATCGGAAGTTTCTAAATATTGCTTTGAGCATTCACACAAACTGGGAATAGAACAGCTAATGTGCTTGGATGTGTTTACAGGTGCATCAAGAGGAACAAATCAGAAATCAAGAACCATATATAAAAAAAATGGTTTTATTCAGTCATATTCTTAAACACAAATATTTTAGTACATACAGACAACTGATAGGACAGATTGTAAGTTTGAGGGTTAAAGTGGAAAACACTCACCCCAGTACATTGGGGTGACAATATAACAGTTCACAAGTTCACATATACATATAATTAAATAGAGTAAATTATGTGTATTTGGCGTGCTGTCCGGAGAGAGGGCTCCGAGCTCAGGATTTTGGCCCGAACCCAGAGTACTCCCCCCGGATGTGGTAATAATAGAAGTGAGGAGATGGAGTGGTGAGGGATGCTGATGAACTGTCAATGAACAGAGGTGAGTCTGCAGTATATATACCTCTTGTTGTTGATTGATTAGCTGAAAGCTTTCCACTTGTGCGAATTAGGTTAATTATCTGCACCTGCTCCTCCTGAATTTTGTTAACAAAACAACATTATAAAGAAAAAACAAGTAAAAAGTAAAAGTCACGTACATGATTAAGCATGTACATCACTAACCCTCTCCTGACGGTCCAAACAGAAAATCTTAAATATTAGACAAATGGGTATTACGTGTTGTATAAAGATATCGCACAGTATTCAATATACATAAACTCATCAGTGATAAACATTTCATTGGAAAAGTGCATGACAAAAATAAAAAATAAAGACATTATTTCATTCTTGCGTGATCATTTTCCCTTTTTGAACACTGAACTTGAGGTGATTTGTTCCCTTTCGGGGCTGAGAAAGGTCAACATGCTTTCAAGCACATGAAACTGAGAGTCTCGATCAGGGCGAACGCGGCCCTGCGCTGGTCTGTCAGCAGAAGTACTCGTTTGGTTGTCCCTCGTTCCGGGCCGTGGCCTCCGAGTCAACGCTGGAGCGGGCCGACAGCAGGCGGTTGGATTCGTCGGGGTTGAGTCTGCTGAGGTATTCACCCTCCAGGCCTTTAGCTTTGGTGCCTGGAGACAGAGTCTCAAACGTCACATACGAGTCTTGAATGTCTTTGGACTTCCGGCCCAGCAGTTTCTGCAGCCTCCTCTTCAGCGCCCCGCAGCAGACGATGAGGGTCAGAGGAACCGCGATGACGCAGGCGACCGTGATCACGACCACGTTAATGAGCTTCTGCGTGCCGCTGGCGCTGGCCGCCTCGTCCGTGGAGAAGATCACACACTGCTCTTTCTTAGGGATGAGGCCTTTCACACACACACACGCTATGTACTTGGTTTTGGGCACGAGGCCTTCGATGGTGATGCGATTCTTGCCCGGCCCAACATTAATGCGGCGCATATCTCGCTCACCGAAGACAGCGTACAGAACGCTGAAGGACGTGGTGTTGGTCGCGGTGGGCGCTCGCCAGTTTAGTGACACTGTGTGGTCGGTGTCGCCGATCACTTTGACCGATCGAACCACTCTGCGCTCCGGGCCCTGCTGCAGAGAAGAAGCATTGGCCTCAAGGTTACTCAACACATCTTTCTGAAGCTCGCCGACACCACTGTCAGCTTCTGCAGCAGCCGCAGGTGCCGCTGAGGCCTTCGCTTTTGAAACATCGTCAGAAACGCTGTAGCTTTCGATCTTGAAGGACGACATGTCTTTCGGCCCATTCAGAGGCTCAATAATGGGCACAGCGGCCGATGTGGCGGGCGGCACATATCTGGCGACGAGCTTCTCTTGATATGCCGCACGACCAAATCCACCATTCTTCTTTCCGTGGCTTCTTTTGGCGACCGCTTCGTCGATTTGCCATGTATCAGAAATGACAAGTGAGATGATGGCATCGGCACTCCCGACAAAGTTAGTGGCTCTGCAAACATATTTTCCTGAATCTCGGTACGAAACAGCAGGAACGCTGAGAATGGACCAGATGATGCCCTCTTTAGAGACTTCTTGTTGAACTATAAGAAAAAATAAAAAACATTCACTTTAGTCTGGGTTCTGACATTGCATTTGCATTTAGCTGTGCAAATACAACAATTTCACTTGCATGTTTGCATATTTGCATCTGTCTTATTGTACAAGCAGAAGATTTCATTTATTTATTTGTTTAGCAGATGCTGGTTTTATTTAGCAGAAACGAGAAGCCAAGGCTGACATGCACACACATACATGACACGTACCAGTGCCGTTCATGGGCTTGCCGTCGGCCCGGGACCAGGACAGCTCCGGGATGGGCACTCCGATGGTCCCACAGCGCAGCAGGACATTGTTCCCGATGGAGCTACGGACCCTCGCGACGGCCGTGTGCACACGGGGAATCTGACACTTGCGGAGTTCTATGTCGGAAAAGAGGACTCCCGACAGGCTCTCCGGTTCGGCACAGCGCAGACCTGTGTCGATGAACGCCACCGAGGAGGAAGGAAACTTCTGAAACTGCACCAAATCAAACAGACGACAGTCGCACTGCCAGGGGTTGTCATGAAGACCTGCGTGAAGAACAGACACTTCTGTCAATGTTTTTCTATTCGTTAATGACTAAGACTCTACAACCGAATTCAAATGGTTTAAGTGCAGAAACAAACTCACCCAGTATCATTTTGGAATTCTCTGTATCCTGCGGAGGTTTCAGAGAGAACCATGAAGTCAGAACCTCCGCCGGGACGGTAGCCAGACTGTTGCTGGACAGATCCAGATATGTCAAGTTTCTGATGTAAATGGTTGCTTCAGCTGGGATGCTGCTGATTTTATTGTTGTGCAAATCCAGAAGCCGAAGGCTGGGCATGTCTGTCAAACATTCCCATGGAAAGGAAGTGAGAACATTCCCATCCATCCGTAATTCATCCAAGGCATAAAGTCCACGGAAACTGTCCACGCTGAGGGAGGAAAGCGAGTTGAACGATATCCAGAGGTACTCCAGGCTATTGAGGTAAAGAAAGGTTTCGCTGGCCACGCGGCCGATGGCCGTTTTCTCAATGCGGAGTTTGGAGGTGTCCGAGGGAAAGTTGTTTGGGATGTCAGTGAGGTCGGGGTCATTACACAGGACGCTCCTATAAAAACAAAGCACAGTGTCCTTCTGTTGATATGTTTATGACAGTCACGTCATTATGATCAAACACAATAAGAATTATCTACTTTGCAATTATAGTCGTCAACACTGCTATAATTTGGTGCTATGCTGTGCAGTATTCTGCATTTACTTTTATTGTGAATTATCATCATCATCACACTGTGTGCGATGAATGCCAGAGGTCTGAAACACTGCGAATAACAAGTAGAGAAGATTAAAAAGCACACGCGCGTTAATCCAATGACTAAATAAAGAGCAGGGGCAAACTGCAGAAAACGCTCCATCTGAAAACTTTCTACAGTAACATATCAGTTCAGTTAATGACAGATCCATGTGAAATCTTACCTTGACTTGGAGCCGTCGCTCAGTTTGTGGTAGAAGCAGCTGCATTGAGCAGGACAGGAGCTGCAGAGAGACGGAAGGCAACACAGCGCCAGCGCAAAACCCCAGAACGCGCGGCCGGGCATCTTCTGTGCTGCGGCGCTGGACGGGCTTCTGAGGCGCTTATTCATGCAGCATCTCTGTGTCGCTCAAGCACTTTCTGCTCGCTCTGCTCTGAATCCCCAGATAAAAGGGATAGAGCAGATTAGAGGAAGGACTTGGGGTATTTTCATTTACACGATTATTCCTTCCTGGAAGCCCATAGGCTGTGCGGTTGTCTTTTGTATATACACAGAACAGACACTTCTTCTTCTGATTGGAGGGTTAATTTTAGACCTGGGATTGGACAGCAGTTTGTGAATTCACAGCATCGTATTGGTGAACGGCTTTATTTTACTTTATTTTCACCACACATCTCGAGCAAACCATACAGTGTCGAGAAAATGTTGTATTTTTTATGATGTTGCTTTTCTAAGATTATTTAAACTGAAAATATTTTGTAATACATCTGTTAAATGGGAAAACATTTTTCTACATGCAAAAGATCAATGTTGATAGTTTGACCTTCGAATTCAAATCAATGCATCAAAACAAAATTCAAGCATTTCTGCAGAAATTATATTGAAATATAATATTTTTGCAGAATATTTACAATGAAATTAAATAATAACTATTCCAAACACAACTCATTGCAATTTCAGATGAAAGCCGACCCAGGTGTCCTATTTTTAGTCTCAATTACAGTAGTAGAAAAAATTATATAATAGGTGTCTTTAACTACTATGTATTTACATCAAAAAATAAGTACAATGTACTTATTGTGTTCATATTGTATTGCAAAACACTTTTCTGCTATTGAGGTGGGATACAGGTAAGGTTGTGGTTTAAGGGTGTGTTAAAGTGTAAGGGATGGGAAAACAGTGTAATTATAAATGTAATTACAGTAATTAATTACAGATGTAATTACATGCAGGTATTTTTAAAATACAAGTACAATGTAAAAACATGTATGTACACAATAAGTGCACTGTATCAAATTGTTTAATTGAAATGTAAGTACACAGTAGTTAAGGCCACCTAATATAAAGCGGGACCCCTTTTTTTGTCATTTTTTGATAAACCAGGATGGCTTCAGAATGATTTGGTTTGAAAACATGGATCAAAGAAGACACATGGGGAAAGAAGAGTGTCAGAGAGAGGGAGGACTAGAACACTCACAGTGCTGTACATCCATCCATCCATCCATTGATTCCATACATTTTCCAAAGCACTTGTCCTATGTAGGGTCGTAGGGAGGCTGGAGTCTTTCCCAGCATCTCGGATCGTAGGCAGGAAAACACCCTGGACAGATGGCCGGTCCATCACATGGACGACACACTCGCACACAATCATATTCACACTCAACCCTACAGGCAAACGTACATTCTCCAATTCAGCTGTCCTGTTTGTGTTTCGACTGTGGGATAAACCCAGAGGAAACCAACGGAGAGAACAGACAAACTCCACACAGAAAGACTCCTGACACAGCCGTGACTCCAATACTGCAGGATTATACTATATACACTATATTGCCAAAAGTATTGGGACGCCCGTCCAAATCACTGAATTCAGGTGTTCAATCACTGTCATGGCC
>VTFQ01000018.1:57500-100000 GCA_036281575.1 Ancherythroculter nigrocauda
TGATGATGTTTATGTCAAATCAGTGCCTAACACATTTATTTGTCCAGAATTTCCCTGAATTATTAATTGAAGACTGACGTACAGTCTGAACCCTTATTTCAGTAGTCTGAAGTGTGAGAGATGAGAATTCATTCAGGACACAGTCGTTTAGCGATTTCATTGTTGTTGTCTTAATATCTCTGTTGACTAAAGCATCTGAGTCCAGTATTCATGTGTGAATCTGTGAAGAAAGAGGATTTTTCTAACCAAAACTGAATGAACCGCTAACAACAAAAGGGCCTTTCTTTGTTAATCCACAGAATAAACGTGAGGCACAAGACCGTCGTCACAGGTTCTTCAGATGCTTATTAAAACTCAACTAGTATCACCGAAGAGCTTGTTGACATCAGAGGGTCATTTCCTTCTTCATTAGTTTATCTGGTTTCCTGTCAGCTGACTCACTGAACGCTCTCATTGTCAGTCCAGATGGTTAAATTATGCAGATGCTTTTATTCAAGTCCATGCACCGCATGTTCATTCCCACAGGTTCAGAGATCTTCAGGATCTTTTCAGTCAGCAGCTCAGGTCTCTAAACTCTGGGCTAATAATCAACATGCACATTTAGGATTAAGAGTTCTCCAGGCTTTTGTAATCTTCAGTAATTCCTCTGCACAAGGAGCTGCTCTCATATCAGTAGATTTGGGTTTCTGACGTGCGTTTGGAGCCCAAAGCGGATCAGGACATTAATACGGCCGGTCAAAGGGCGACTCTCAGACCTGCTGACCTACAGGTCTCTGAAACCACCGTGTTCCTCAGAAACACACCAGTGCACCAGTTCAGTCATTCATTGAGCTTTTCCCCTTCATTGTCTTTATTCTACTTTTAAAGCAAGTCAGTGTTGTGTTTACATCGTGTTTTAACATGAGTTGAAAAACAAAAACTGAACATAGCTAAAAAAACAGAAGAACTTTATAACACTGTTCAGATCAGTAGCATATGCAGATATTTTGGGATAAAGTAGAGTTTCATGGGAATGTTTTGTCTTTTTTTTCTGGATATTTGCTCTTTAAGCCGTTCTAAAGATATTTAAAGGTTTTCAAAACAGTGATTTTGTCAACTCTGATTAAGCTCAAGCATGGCACAGATTCAACTCTATTTGTGGACAGACACTAGTTCACACGGCTCCTCATCTCTGCGGACACAGACGCTTTCTATCTCAGTCTTTAAGGTGCCGTTGA
This sequence comes from Ancherythroculter nigrocauda, assembly GCA_036281575.1. Lineage (NCBI taxonomy): Eukaryota > Metazoa > Chordata > Actinopteri > Cypriniformes > Xenocyprididae > Ancherythroculter > Ancherythroculter nigrocauda. Next base: position 58,718 of record VTFQ01000018.1, read on the forward strand.
CCCCATAAGCAGGATTGACTCCTGGACTCTTCTCAGAAACAGCCTCTGAAATAGACGTGAAGAGCGAAAACACTTCAAAGAAACTTTCACACGGTCATGAAGCTCGAGATTAGATCACAATGCTGAAGATTTTCCCTGAACGTTTGACCAGTTTCTCTAAGCAAACCTGACAGACACGTCCAATCACAATACAGATTCAAGACTACATTTACATTTAATCATTCAGCAGACGCTTTTATCCAAAGCCACAGAGAAATAGAAGCAGTTAAACCAACAAAAGGGCAACAATATGTACAGTAAGTGGTGTGTATAAAAAAAAAAGAGTAGAAAGTGTTAATGGGTCAAGGGTTGACAAAGATTTCTTGAAAATGGATAAAGACTCAACTGCTCGATTTCTTAATAACTGATGTGATTCAATATTGCAGTAATGATCTGGTCAGTGTCTTATGATTGATCGTTCAAATGTAAGATCTAAAAGAAACACCATCAGTGAAGAGAAAAAGCTCTGAAGTTAGGTAAGAAGCGATAATAATGCCACATCTGCTCGTGTGGTGTCTGTAAAAGAGTCAGTTTTATTTGGGTAAATGTTACGACACAGTTTCTTGCAGATGTGTTTCATGGTATCTGAGGACGAAGGTCGGTTTGTTTAATCATTAGTTCCTGCTGCGCTCCAAACATACTGAAATGAAAAGACAACGTGAGAAGAAGACATTCATACAAAACAACAATCTACTCCAGTGTTTGCCATATGAGTCGCTATACTGTCACTATAACACATGTACTTATTATGGTTATACATGTAGCCCTGCTTACACTTCCAAAATTAAATGCCATTCCAAATGAAAGTTCTGGAGAATGTTCATTTAATTGTACCATTCCTGACAGATAATGAAATAATAAGTATATCACTCCCGTGGGCGCTTCTTTTCAGCATCTATTTCAGTTTGAGTTTGTTGGTTGAGTCAAACCTGTTTTTCTGTAATACATGTGAACCCAGTGAAATATAATTGTAATCCTGAGCGGTTTTGTTTTAGAAGATTTAAGTGTGATTGGTTGAGATTATTTTGCAGCAAGGCAGATAATATAATTCTGAGCAAACTGAGACACATGAAGAAACTCACCTGTGACGCTCGTTCATCTGAACACGTGATTGCTTGTGTCCCGTTATTTCCTGACAGAAACCGCCATCTAGCGGCCGAACTGGGCACTGCACCACTGATGACAGATACAGTTTGATCACTGTCCATGAAAGAAAGGCTCACTCAGATATCACATCTTAACTTTATTTAGTTATAGATCATTATCGAGTATTTGTCTTATTGTTAAATCACCACCGTTACGAAGAACTCTCAATAGTTATGCTTATCAATGTTTATTATTTATCATCTTTATTATTGTCGGAACAGGCCTATCATAGATCTGTAATGATGTGTCAGTAGTTTGAGAGGAGGCTCGTGCAGGAACAGAAACGGTTTATATTAAACGTCCAGTAGATGTCAGTGTCGCGCCGCGGTTCAGCGCTGAAACCACGAGAGTATCTGAATAACAGAGAACACTGCGCTTCATGATTTATTATTCAATTTCCAAAAGTTGATATCACCTTCTTATTGTCCTCAATCTTTTCTGTGAATTCAAATATTTAAATAATAGTTGATGATTATATTTATTCGTCCAAATAATGGCGGTTAACCAGCTAACACACTTTCACAGAAATACAGTCGCATAAAAAGAAACTATAATAATTATCATTGTGTGTGTGTGTGTGTGTTATGAGGACACAAATTTGTGACATTGGTATTGCACTGGTATTTACAACGTAATAATAAAATGGCTTTAAAAACAAACTCAACAAAAAGGTTTAATAAAAATTTAAAAATGCAGGAGGTTTTCTGAGATGGGTAGGGTTAGTTAGGAGAGAATATAGGCATATTCCCCGTTTATACTTAATAGTCTACATTATAAGAAAATAATAAGAATTAATAAGAAAACATTTAATAGTCTACATTATAAGAAAATAATAAGAATTAATAAGAAAACACTTAATAGTCTCATTATATCCTGATCTGACCTGGCGCTCATAGAATGTGTGATTCTTGTTTCATACATTTATTATTTGTCCATCATATAGATTCAGATTACTATCAGTCATTTAAACACGAGTTTACGACGAGCTTGTTGAACTTCTGTTCTTGATATTATTTATTTTGGGTTCATTTTAAGTCAGCCATATAGTAGCCTAATTTTTAAACAATGGTTGAGTTAAATAAAACTGCCCAGCAAGTTGGTCAAACATTTAACCCAACCACTGGGTTTGTCCATTTTCAACCCAACATTTTTAAAATGTTTGGAGAACAGACTAAGAGCTGATCTGGGGTGAGTTAGGGCTCGTCCTCGAGAACTAGGTTTTTTTTTGTCATGTGATGATGACTGTGATTGGTCAGCGGACGTCCGTTTTTAGAATGAGCAGACGGACGCAGCTGGCTGGTGACCAGAGGGGACGCGCCGCAGACCCCTGGAGAGAAAACAGACAGAAGAAATGAGAGGAAACTGATATTGGCACACCTCTTAATTTGTGCCCACAGCAATCTACTATTTCTGATGGAAAGAAAAACTGATGCGAATGACCACAGGTGACAGTTATTGCGCGCACACGAGAGAGCGCAAACTCATGCGCGCGTAACAGGAATGTAAATGGCAAAAAAGGCTCAGTAGAAATGGAAAGCTCAGGATTGTACCCGTGAACAGAAAAGACTAGCACGTCACCCATCAGAGGCGTGAAAGCAGCCAACAGACCGGACGCTGCCGAACCAAAGCGAACCGAGCGCGCGCGCCGGACACCAGGAAAGTTCGTGCGTAAAAGCCAGAAGCGCCGCTGCACATGAAGGGAATAAAATTACATTCTGAAGGACAGATCTCTTGAGGGAAACGGGCATTTTGACAGTCATGGAATCGGCCGGGTCTGCCGGGTTGGCTCAATCAGCCGCCCTAAAGTTGTCCGAAATGGGCGAAAGAACTAAACAGCTTGGCAGCGCAATGCAAGACCCCGAGCGGCAGAGACGGATCATTCTGGTGATTGTTTGCGTCGCTCTTCTGCTGGACAACATGCTTTATATGGTGATCGTCCCGATCATTCCCGATTATCTCGCAGATTTAGAGAACAAGCAAGTGTTGCGCACCCATGCCAACTCTTCACTGAGCAGAGCAACCAGGGAAAACCTGGACGTACAGATAGGGGTGTTATTTGCGTCCAAGGCCATTCTGCAACTCATGGTGAACCCCTTCACGGGAACTTTCATTGACCGCGTTGGATATGACATCCCGCTGCTGATCGGGCTTCTGGTCATGTTCGTTTCGACGTGTATATTCGCTTTCGCTGATAACTACGGGACGCTGTTCTTCGCGCGCAGCCTGCAGGGTCTCGGCTCGGCGTTTGCCGACACGTCTGGGATCGCGATGATCGCGGACAAATACACGGAGGAAGCGGAGAGGAGTCGCGCGCTTGGCATCGCGCTCGCCTTCATCTCGTTCGGGAGTCTCGTGGCGCCTCCGTTCGGCGGCATCCTGTATGAGTTCGCAGGTAAACGGGTCCCGTTCATAGTCCTGGCCTCCGTGTGCCTGGCAGACAGCGTTCTGGTCTTGACTGTAATCAAACCTTTTTCTAACAGGACGCGCGAGAACATGCCGGTCGGGACGCCCATTTACCGGCTCATGATTGACCCGTACATCGCCGTGGTGGCGGGCGCTCTGACCGTCTGTAACATCCCTCTGGCGTTCCTCGAGCCCACCATCGCCAACTGGATGGAGAGCACGATGAACGCCTCGGAGTGGGAGATGGGTCTCATCTGGCTGCCCGCGTTCTTCCCTCACGTGTTGGGCGTTTATGTCACTGTCCGACTGGCCGCAAAGTACCCGGACCTGCAGTGGTTCTACGGCGCCCTCGGTATGGTCATAATAGGGGCCAGCTCCTGCACCGTGCCCGCTTGCAAAACCTTCGGCCAGCTAATGTTTCCCCTGTGCGGCATCTGCTTCGGCATCGCGCTGGTGGACACGGCACTGCTGCCCACTCTGGCCTTCCTGGTGGACGTGCGTCACGTGTCCGTCTATGGAAGCGTTTATGCCATCGCAGACATCTCGTACTGTGTCGCCTACGCTATGGGGCCTGTCGTAGCAGGTCAGATCGTGCACAACCTGGGCTTCGTTCAGCTGAACCTCGGCATGGGGCTGGTCAATGTGCTTTACGCGCCGGCCCTGCTGCTGCTCCGCCACGTGTGCCAGCTGAAGCCGTCCTACTCGGAGAGAAACGTGCTGCTGGAGGAAGGACCGACGGGACTGTACGACACCATCCAGATGGAGGAGCGCAAACTCAAGCGAAAGGGCTTGTGCGTCACGACGACTAACGCGCTTCCCGTGGACGAGAACGGGTTCTTCGAGCGCTCCAAATCTTACTCGGAGGAGGAATCGTCCGGACCCGAGTTCACTTAACCCTGCAGAGGCGCGTCTGACACGACGCGTTTACTTTAGTGAGCCAGAGATTATATCGCAAACAGTCAGAGTCTGATGTGCAATATTTATTCCTCAGTCATGACTGTGTCGCTCAGAGAAGTGTTCTGCTTACCTCGTCTTTTATGATTTAAATAGAAGCTACTGGGCTCTGAGCGACAGTGTCTCTATAGTGTGTAGAAGATGTGAGTAGATGAAGTGCGTGATGTAACTGAACAAAACCCAAATAAAAACAGTGCTCATATTTCCGTACACATGCCTTTTTATTGACTGAATCAATCAATATGACAATGAGTGAACTTATTTAATATCTTCAGGTTCTTAACATTCTTCAAAAGGATTCTTGTAATGAAGATTTTGAATTCGTGTGAGTTTCATTATTTCGATTTGAAACGAAATATATAATTGTGATCTGTTAGTGAGACCAGATATGAGACTAATTTAAAGCCAAAATAAAAAAAAATAGCCTACTCTTTACCTCATATATATTTTCCACACGACTAAAAATACAAATAGATTCACCGTTCATCATCGAACGTGATGAAAACAAACTGTATTAATTAGTATATGTGTGTTATTAATTGCATATAAACAAAATCAGAAAATCTTGCTATACAAAAAGCATAACATATTTTGTCAAATAAAACCTAAATTGTCGGAAGGGATGAAAGAGCAGCAGCTGGAAACACCTGGAGGAGCATCAGTGTGTGTGACGGGCGCGGATGGGCGGAGTCACGAGTCACGGACACACGGACACTGTCCGCGCGCGACGGACCGACTGAGAGACAGTTGAAGCGCCGCTGGAGCGACAGACGCGTGACAGGACAGACCCTGATGGGACAGGTGAGCGCGCTCATTCCTCTCTGTACAACTTCTGTAGAAAAGTTTATAAAGGAAGGATTTGTATTTGAATTCATGTATTTGTACTTTTTTGTACACCTGACTTCAGCTGCCATTGCTTATTCTATGAATTTAAGTTTTCTTTTTTCTTTTTTTAATTGAGCACAGAAAGCAGTGAAGTTGTGCATGTTTTAGCCCGATGACAGTGTTTTATCATCACAGCAGCCGATCGTTCAGTAAAGAGCCTCTGCTTCAGTCAAATTCTCCTCAGTTTTCTACTCAATCAATTACACTAAACTGAAACGAAATTCAGTTTAAAACATTCTAATTACTCCCACTTCTGATGAACTTTATGAACGCGTTCAGGTCCATCCGTCACACTAAAACAATCGTTGCAATCTGTAATAGAAATTTGTCTAATTATTATCTGAACATTTTCATGGGGATGTTGCATTTGGTTATTCCTAAAATAGTTGAAGTGTAATGATGTTTCTGGCTAAATGCGGGTGATCGACAGCCTCCACTGGAGGAATCACACATCTGCTGATCCAGGAGCTGATGATGCCCGTCCTGAAGAGAGAAGCAGCAGAAGATCGCAGCGACTGCAGTGTAAGCGAATGAATATGGAGTCAGTTTATCATTATTATTATTGCTGCTGTTTGTTGTCGTTAACAAAAAAAAAAAAAAAGACAAATGAAGTCCTCTTCTGTGTCGAGCTCTTGATAACATCCTGACCCGTTTTCAGCAGTTCTTCAGTGGTTTTTGTTGAAGGACCTGAAACATGAATCTCAGACACACATCATGCAGATGGATTTCAGTATCATTGATTCCTTCTGATTCTAAACAACATTTTCATAGTTGTCAGACAGGAGCTAATGTTTATTGATCACAGTAGAGTTTTTTCACGCTGTTTCTGTCCTATTTCTGACAGAATAATTATACAAATGGTTACAAAATGTACATTTTCTACTATTTTAAAGCAGGTAAATCTAAAGCAAGAAACTCTCAAATGCTATAAATAATAAATCTGAATAATTCTGTTTCTGAATTATATTGGTTAATCAAAATAGTATTTTTGACCAGCAGGAAATTCTTTTACAATCTTTTCTTCATTTGTCTTAAAGCTATTCCTATCAATTATTAAAGAGAGAGATGAAAACATCAGAGAGATGCTTAACAATTCCTCATTCATTAATGTTGTTGCACCGCAGGGCAGATCCGCTGGGCTGAAAACATCGCATGTAATGTCCATCTCTTCAGATCTGTTTCTGCTGGATTGTGATGAATAGCTTTCATGCTTCTTCTCTTCTTCAGATGCTGCCCAAAGTCCCTGTTCCAGACCTGCAGCTCACGCTGGACGCCTACCTGAGATCCGTGCAACACCTCGTGTCCGAGACGCAGCTCCGGAAAACCAAAGCCATAGTGGAGACCTTCGGCAAACCTGGAGGTGTTGGGGAAAAACTGCAAAAACAGCTGCTAGAGAAGAGAGAAAAGACTGAGAACTGGGTACAAACGCAAACACGCCTTACAGAGCTTCAGACTTCATTCAGCATCAGAGAATGACACTGAGCACCACCCATTCATTATGAAAGTCCTATTAAAACTGAAAAATAACCAGTAACTGATCTGTGGCTATTGATCCGGAAACATCATGGCTTTTAATGTGACAGCAGCACTTGATAGATAATAGCACTTTATTAAAATAATATTTTATTGTGTTTTTTTTTTTTGCTCTTTCAATGTTCAGGCCTGAACTGAGGTTAATTAAAGTTCAGGAACTGACGTGCGAGGTGATGTTCTGCTGTGTTTGTCTCAGGTGTACGACATCTGGCTGGAAGACATGTATCTGAAGAACAGACTCGCGCTGCCCGTGAACTCCAGTCCTGCGCTGGTTTTCCCCAAACAATCCTTCAGAGACGTTAAAGACTCTTTCGTGTGAGTAAATAAAGAGCGCAAATTAATTCACGCACACAAAACGCTAATGAAATTCATGCAGCATCTGTTTCCTCGCGGCCGTCGAGCGCTGCATCTCCTCCATCTCTGTTTCTACAGTGGACGACCGCGTTTAAAGGTTGTTGTTCTGTGTTTGTACAGAATACAGAATCACTCCTCAACTCACAGTAGTCGACATACAGCATGTTTAACAACGTTATATTAGCGGCAACTAGTGTTTCAGTGGTTCAGTGTGTGTGTGAGAGAGCTCAACATGAGAAGAAACACGAGTTTAAGAAACAGCCACTGAATTGACCTCATTTTGCCGAATGTCGACATCAAGATCCTGTGATGTGATTCACGACAGCAGAGAGACAGATCTGACCTCCATTTCCAGGTGTCTCTGCTGGTCTTCAGTGAGGCTTTCTAACACACACACACACACACACACACACACACACACACACACACACACACACACACAGGTGGTCAGTAATGAGGGAGTCTGGTGATTTGGGCTGAAGGTTTGGAAGGGTACGGTGTCTCCATCTCCGTCTGTCTCTGTGATCTGGTCAAATAAACAGATGTTAAACTGATGTTAGTCTCTTGTGTTTGTCCAGGTTTGCTGCTCGTCTCATTCTCGGTGTTTCTCAGTACAAGACTATGGTGGACGGGTAAATCAGCGTCCTTCACTGAATTCACTGACGGGGTTCGTCTGCGTCAGTAAACATGACGAGCGTTGTGTGTGTTGCAGGAAGACTCTGCGGGCGGACGTCGCTCGCGGTCAGAAGGCCGACACTCCGCTCTGTATGGATCAGTACAAGCGTCTCTTCAGCTCTTACAGACGGGCCGGACCGGAACTGGACACGCTCATCACAGTGGACGGCTCGTCTGACAGCGGACACGTCATTGTGGCCTGTAAAAATCAGGTGTGTGGTTTTGTGCTGTTACACCAGCAGTCGTGTTTGTCGGGTGAGATGATCGCTTTGTTACAGTCGAGAAAAGGCCATATCTGGTCCTGATTCTACCAGAATCACACTCGCAGGATATCTGCGGTCACCTTCATCTGATCCAGCTAATCACGGTCGAAACGGAGGCTGGAGAGGCTCTTAAATTAACTGCAGGTCCATCGACAGACGCTCTTCAGCATCACAGCGACTCTCTCGCCTGCAGACGTCAAGCTGGGCGAACCGAGCGCTGCGGTCTTGAGGGTCGTTTACCTGGAAACGAGTCAGGAAGCGTCTCTAATGAGGTCCGGTCTGAAAACTCAATAACCCAATCAGAGCTGTGGAGCCGCGGGGAGCCGCTGTGTGTGTTCGTCCCGCTGAGCTCACGACTGCACTAAACCAGCACAGAAATCACTGAACAAACAATAAAACGCTGCTAGTTAGCTAACATTACATCCAATAAAACACAATAATAATTGTTTTTTTTACAGTTTTTTTCAGTTGCTAACGAGCATTGTTCAATACCGAAACCACATTTTCAAAACTCTTCACACAGTCTGCATTACCAGCATGAATGTTGGCCAAACAGTTCATCTCACCTACAAAACTCACTCAGACCAACATAACACTCATTCAGAAAACACACACTTCATTCACAACACACTGACCTAAAACACACCAACAACAGGAAGCATTACATCATTGATGAACTTTTCTTTTTTAAAGTTTCAATGATTTTCCACATAAATCAGTTCTTCATATAGAATACTGTAACACAATTTCACTTTATTAAAAGCATTTGTAACATGAATGAATCAGAAATTAATCGAAATTTCATTTCTTATATGAATATAGTGCTTGAAAATTATAACCAAAAAGTGAAAAAGAGGGAAAAAACTCCAGGGCTGCAATGATAATAAAAAAAGAATAAATAAAATACATTCTACACATTACTGTAACAGCATGTGTTGTTCATTACAGTGAATTACAGTGATGATTATAGTCTGCTCTCTCTCTCTCTTGCTTTGGAGCGGGTGGAATTTCAGCTAAAATTGCAATTAGCTTGTAATGATTATTTTTTTAAATTTTTGGCTTTAAAATTGAGAATATTTTAAAATAATTACTGCATAAATGCTTGGAATTTGCCATCATTCTGTTTTGAATGTGTTTTTAATCATTTTGAATGCAGTGTGTTAGCATTAGAAAAATGTGCTGAAAGTACACAGTATTTTGCATGTTGTGGAGTACGAATGGGAAAAGAGCTCCTGAATTTTGAAAAGTGTGGTCACTGAATGCATTTTGTCTGAAAGCAATGAAAAATGGTTCACAGTTTGGTCTGCATTGACTTCTGTTTCGCAGACTGTGTGAAGAGTTTTGAAAATGTGGTTTCGGTATTGAACAATGCTTGTTAGCAACTGAAAAAAACTGTAATTAGCATATAGGGAGCATTTATGTAAGAGCTGATTTGTGATGTCATTCAAAGCTCAGTACAATACGGTCCCTCTCCAGAGAAGCGTAGGTTAAACTCGTGCGTCTCGTTCATGTTCTCAGTTCTTCAAGCTGAATCTGACAGAAGGATCCTGCAGACTGAACGAGGCTGACGTTCAGGCTCAGCTGCAGTGGATCTACGAGCAGACGCTGAACGCCGAGCAGAAGCAGCCGGCCGTGGGACTGCTGACCTCCGACGGCCGGACAGACTGGGCTGCAGCCAGAGACCAGCTGCTCAAAGGTCCAGCGCAACACACACGGACACGGTGGTAATAGCTAGAAAGACAGAGTAACCCTCAGGTCTCTTAGCCAAATTTCACAGTTAACCAGAAGGTGAAATCAGGTTTCCCATGATCCTGTGCATGACAGACATGCATTTCAACTTGTGTCAAATCTGACAACAGATCCAGTGAACAGAGAGTCGGTGGAGCTGATGGAGCGCTGCGTGTGTGTCGTCTGTCTGGACGATCCCACGGGACTCGAGCCCAGCGACGCTAACAGAGCTGTACTGATGCTGCACGGCGGAGGTCCTGATAAAAATGGGGCAAACCGCTGGTACGACAAACCCCTGCAGGTAAAACAATAAATGAAAGTACTCTAAAGATGCTGTGTGTGATGTTTCAGAGGTGTTCTGGTGTTTCAGTTTAACGTCCAGAGCTTTAACACTGTTTGGTTGAGTTGGGAAACTTTGGCTCATTTTGCAGTTCTGTTTGTTAACACAAAAGCTGCATGAACGCCAGTGGAAGCACTGATGATGTCACGGAAGTGTGTTTTGTTTCAGTTCGTGGTCGGTGCCGACGGTGTGTGTGGGGTCGTGTGCGAACACTCGCCGTTCGAGGGGATCGTTCTGGTGCAGTGCACCGAACACGTCCTGAAACACATGTGCGTCATCCACACCATGAACCAGCTGATCACACACTTCACAAACTCAAGCTCTTTCTGCTAACTAAAGGATGAAGTTACTTTTTGAAGCTCTGGGCAAATTTGAGAAGATTCTCTTTTGACTTTCTTCTCAGAGCTATTTATAATAATTATGTTTAAAATATGTTCCAGCCAGATGATGCAACAACAACTGCACAAACAGTCAGAATGTGAGCGTGATTAGCTCATTATGTGAATGAACCGACCTCTCGTCCCTGCAGACGGAGCAGCTCCTGTAAGCCGAGCTCCGGTCGGAGCACGTCTGAACTTCCTCATCCACGCAGATTAATGTGGAAATGTTCCGCTCGGATCCAAAGCGCGCTGGCCTCGGCCGCAGATCACCTGCGAAGGTGAGGCTGAAAACTCACAGGAGAAAATCGGGTTGCAGGTTTTACAATGCAGTGACTTCAGCGCTGGTTTGATTGACACTCTGAATGCTCTTCATTCCCCCTCTAGACTCGGGAGGAATCTCGACATGAGTGTTTTCACATTCACAGCTCATGGGAAGGAGTTGATCAAGCATCAGAAGATGAGTCCAGACGCGTACATACAGCTGGCTCTACAGCTGGCCTTCTACAGGTGCAGACGCCGTCACCCGTTTCACACTCTCTTTGCTGGATTGTACGTCATCTTGTTTTATCTGTGCAGATGTCACAGAAGGCCCGTCTCCACCTACGAGAGCGCTTCTCTCCGTCGCTTCCGGCAGGGACGCGTGGACAACATCCGCTCGGCCACTCCGGAGGCTTTGGCATTCGCCAAGGCCATGACAGACGGCAGAACATCCATTCAGGTTACACGTTTTTCCTTCCGTTACGACATCGTCTCTCCTTTATTTTCTGCCATAAACACAACAAAACAATGAATATCTGGCATTAAACACACACACTTCATTCCAGGACACCGAGAAGATGGAGAAACTGCGAGCAGCTATAGAAGCTCAGACACAAATCACAGCTCTGGTAAGGGAATACAGGTGTCTGACGTCAGTCCCGTCTCTTCATGTGTGTGCTGACCAGTGCTGGGCAAAGTTACTTAGATACGATATTGCGTTACTCCCTAGTAAAGTAACTGATTGTTAATTTATATGTAAAGTAATGTGTTACAATACTTTTGCATTACTTTTTCTCCTCTGGGCTTGGCTTGCTTGTTTGTTTTTTAATAAAAAAAACTGAAAGCCAATGGTGAAATGAATAAGGAAAAGCAGATTCACACCTGTACAGTGGAGCTGACGATCCGTTTCACTGGTCTGCAGGCCGTCGCAGGGATGGGGATGGACAATCACTTACTAGGACTACGTGAAACGGCCAAGGAGATGAAAATGGAGACGCCAGACATCTTCTCTGATGAAACGTACCACATCTGTAACCATTTCATCCTGTCAACCAGTCAGGTAAGACCACTGACCGATCAGAACCAAGCATTTCAGGTCGTTTATCAGTGCTGGTTTGCAATATGCTGTATGATGTTTGTCCTTCCAGGTTCCCACGACAGAGGAGATGTTTTGTTGCTACGGTCCAGTGGTTCCCAAAGGTTACGGCGTGTGCTACAACCCGCGGCCCGATCGCATACTGTTCTGTGTGTCCAGTTTCAGAGAGAGTAAAGAAACCTGTTCAGGGCTGTTTGTGAGGGTGCTGGACGAGGGACTGCAGGACATGATGCGTCTGTGCACGAAACACACAGATCACAGCAACAGAGCAAAATAACATCAGTGGAAGAACAACACAGTCTGAGTCGAGTCAGCTTCATTTCTAGAGCGCTGTATACGGTACAGTTCGTTTATAGATCGCTATATCTACAGTACAGAGTGTTTCAAAGCAGCTTCACAGTGATAAACAGGGAAATAACAGAAAGCAAACAGAGCTCAGTCCTGCTGTGGAGCAGCTCTGAAAGAAACAGCAGCACAGAACGGCTTCAGCTCGATGACTGTAATGTGAATGTTCCTCACAGCTATATGTTGGAAATACTTCATGTCTTTAACCAGACACAAATGTTAAGTACGACTGAAGGTAACGCTGATGAAAAGTTTTTTTTTTTTAGAGAAATTACTGTCTGTGAACTAAATTAATGGACATTAGATTTTAATTTATTATTTATTTATTATGCTATAATAAAATTGCTATTTTATTACAACAATAACCAGTACTGTAAAATTATTACTGTCAAATTAGTCCATTTAAAAAAGTAATTAGATTATATTTCCATTATATTAATATAATAAAACTAAAGAATGTTCACGCTACTTTCTGAATCAAAAGCTCTCTAACTGGAGTAACAAATAAAATAATGTCAAAGATGGTCTATTTCATACATATACTACTGAATATACTGGCATGTGTACATACATACCATATATATCTATATATAATATCAGCATGTTTACATTAATATAGATTTTAAAATAGATAAAAACTAAGTTTACATGTTATTCGGTAGTCTGTAAAGCACACTTTAGGAGAATACTGCTAATATCACTACGATTAGTCAAACACACACTTACACATACACATAATACAGTAAAATATACTTCATGTACTGTAATAAATGATGCACTTCAAGAACTTAAACATATTTAATCTCAAAGATAACTGCATATGAATGTGAAGAAGATCCAGTGTTTTTATTACTGTGTGTGGATGTTCTGTCTATGTATTTGGTCTGTGTGGTATCTATAGATGTCTGTATATAAATGTGCCATAAATTCAGTTAAAGTTCAATATGTTAAACACTGTGAAGTAGATTATAAATATTTGAGACATATGCACTAATAATCATCATCAATATGTTCAATATGTATCTGTTCCTGTGAGTAAATACTGTTCTGGTTTGTTATTTATGGTGTGTATTGATGTCTGATGGATTCCTTCTTTACTGTATTTGTGACAATATGTCAGCTGAATAAAAAGTCAGTGCGCATAAAAATGTATTTTTGTAAGTTCTATGCATTTTACTCATGTATCATGTTTGCCACTGTATGTTACTGTATTATTGTGTGTTGAGTTAACAACTGATGGAGATTCAGAGCTGTCAGTCATATGAGACAAATAAATAAAAAATCAATTTAAATGAATAAACTGGATTTTATTGCCTAACTGATAAAGGTCTGAAGTGTCACTAGACAATAACTGACGTTCACTTACAGAGAGAAACTTCTAGAAAATCACTGCTCACACACTCACACACACACGTTTGTTTTTGTGAATTGTGGGGACTTTCCATAGGCCGCAATGCATTTTATACTGTACAAACCGTACTTTCTATCCCCCTACCCTACCCCTAACCCTAAACCTAACCATCACAGGAAACTGTGCACACCTTTATTTTCTCACAAAAACATCATTTAGTATTTTTATTAATTAATTTACATTGTGGGGACCGGTGGCTGGTCAATGTAGGTGAACTCAGGTTTATATTACATCGTGGGGACATTTGGTCCCCACAATGTAATATAAACAAACTCACACTCTCACAAACACTCTCACTCACACACACACACACAAACAGTCACACAAACCCGGTAGCTTGTACATGCTGTTTTGTTTCCAGACGGACCGGTGAACCGCATCAGCCAATCAGATTGCAGCTGGTGATTTCAGCAAGCGCCTGTCATCCCAGCGTGTGATCCGCATCCGCTGATTTTTGGATGAACTGCTGCTATTAAAGTCTTTCCTGCTGAAGATCAGCGTTTATTCAATATCTGTGTAACACAAGCAGGTTTAAAGTTTAATCTATGAAACTGATCAACATATTTTCCTCATGTTCACTCTTAAAAAATAAAGGTTAAAAAACGTGGTTTTCACAGTGATGCCATAGGAGAACCATTTTTGGTTCCTAAAATAACTTTTGAGGAATTATCAAAACATTTTTTCTTAATCTAAATAACAGTCTAAAGAAGACCCTTTTGTGGAATGGAAAGTTTCCATGGATGTAAAATGTTCTTCATGGAAGCATAAATCCCAATAAAGAAGCTTCATTTTTAAGAGGTTATTCTGTGAAATGAAGTCATTCCTCAGTATTCCTCAGGAATCAGTATTCAGCTCCTGACATTTTAAAAGATAAAATGATTCTGAATGCGACAGCATTTTAAGAACGAGGGAACAATCTTTCAATTAAAGCGAAGAGCAGAAAAATGTTTTCATTATAAAGTGCTTCTCATAATGACCGCGCTGGCATTTCTGAGGAAGATGTCAGTACCCGTCTTCCTCTGGCACACGGTTTTAAGAGTCTAATTGGCCGAGGAAGAGAGGCGCGTTTGCTAATGATACTGAAAACATGGCAGTCAGAGAAGGACTCGTCCTGCACCGCTCCGTCATTCTCCCTAATGAAGCTCCGACTCCAAACTTTAGTTTAAATTGGCTGAATCGGCAGAACTGCTCCATGAGTCTGTCGACCCGTTTATTCAAATCCATCAAACCATTTAATCTCTTTACGTTAAAGACTGAAATGAAGTGAGATGATGAACAGACAACAAATGTCATCAAAGCATATCCTTCATTTGAACTCAAACATGGATGACGAAGAGTCAAGTAAAGCGAGTTCTGTAGCAATCGGTCTCGGCCTCTTCAGGCCACTGTATGAGATGAATGGGTTAGAAACGGCTGCCCGCTGCTGATATACGTGATTACATGAGCCATTCATCATAGTAAAATATGACGCATTAAATCAATGTTGAGCTGCTTCCGTTCAAGGCTGTTGGAGTTAAAGGTCAGCCGTGTTTTCATTCAGCTGTCTGCCGGATGTCTCCGACTTTATATCAACCCTAACGTGACGGCCGGCGTTCTGCTCTTCCCCTCACTAAAACAGCCAGCGGTTCAACTTCAGTCTCTCTATCCACTGCAGTCATGTAAAAAACCCTCAGAGTTTAGCCACGTGAGGTAGATACTGTAGTCTTTCAGTAAGAATAGATTTACCGTAAGTAAAAGGAACCTCTCTTCTTCTTTGGCATCTGTGTGCAACGTGGTCTCAATCAGTTCAGGCGAATCTACACGTTCACAAAAACTCTGATTTCTACTGGGAAATCTGCAGTGCATGAACAGATGCAGACTGGAGGCAGAAAGCAGGATATCTGGTGATTTTTAGATCAATAAGCAATTTACGTTGATCCAGAAAAGGTTTCCAGCACTCCAGGCCTGATTTATGAGGCGCCGCGGCCCGAACACACGCCGCGGGCTCCGGATCGACGCCGGGTCGAGGCGAGTCTCACCGGATCAACACGCTCAACAAATGTTTCAACAATATAGACACAAAGCAAGATTGTGTGAGAAAAAAAACAAATACAATTACTAACCTTTTCTGTGTAAAGTTATACCAGTGTCACAACTTCATTGCCATCAAAACTGATGAGTACAACATTACAGCCGAAATAATGCAGATTATGAAAATCATTGGCTTCCAGTGTTTCTTTAAGAATGGGTTTTCCCAACCCAAGTGAGACAGACCCTGAAGGGGGAAATTACATAAATCATGTTCACTCAGGTGCTTCACATGATCCGTGTAAATTGTTTGCACCAGGGTTCCCTGAGATACTGCTTTTCATTTTCATATTTCCCATGGAGTCACAGAGGAAAGTGTTTTCTCTACAAGATTGTCTCTGTCTCCAAATCAACTGACGGACGGCTTTCACTGACGTTTTCAACTCGAGGAATCGAAGCGGTTTTGTGTGGTTAACATCTTCTCAGGAGATTCAGCCATGCGGACGCAAAACACAATGACTTCTTACAGCGTGGCGTGTTTTTATGCCTTTTTTCACAAAGCATTAAAACGCTCCTGAAAGCACACAGTCAATCTGCACAGCTTCGAGCAAGAGGCCGTCTGTAGAGAAGGAAAAGCCGGCGGCCGGACAGCGTTCATGCTTTTATTGGAGTGGCTGCTGTGGGACTGGAGTCTCTCTCGGTACTGAAGGCAGGGTCAGGGTCAGGGTCAGGGTCAGGGTCAGGGTCAGGGTCACAGTACACTACAGCTGCTCTTCATTCTTACATCTGTTTAATCATCTACACTGTGAACAGGGCGTCACGTCATGTGTTGATTCTCACACACAGCTGAATGAACTAGACGAAACGAGTGAATCTGACCTGTGAGACTAACTTTCATTAGCTCCTTTCAGCTGCTAAAGCGGTTCCTGACCAGGTGAAAACACGACTGCTGTGAAATTTATCAGATAAAATGGAATCATTCTTTTCCCTTTAAAGAATCTAATGAAGCAGATCTGCGGTCTATTTTCAGCTCTATGACCTGAAGAGACTCTTGCGTTCAGACTCACATTTGCACTTCAAATGCAGGAGAAACAGAATTAATGCAAAATGAAGAAATGAAACAGCCACGAGATTCATTGGGTGTTTCTGCCCTTCAGGAAACAGAATTCCCAGCAGTCTCTCTGATCCATTTGAAAATCTCTTTCTCTATTTGTCTGATGAAAGGAAATGAATGTATGTCGTCCCGAGGCCTTCGGAAGAAAAAAACATGATTATCAGAAAAGATATTAGAGAGGAATCACTTATTAAACGATGCACAATAATTCACGACACTGGAAGGCTTGATGTCAGTCATTGAATCCAAACAGACGCTGGTCTGGAAACAGAACAAAAACGCATTAAGTGCCACGATAAAATTATTTGCATGTGACCATGTTTTTAATACCATATCACATGGACTACGTCATTTCCTTGGTATTCTTTGCAGTATGTTGGTTCCATGTAAATTAGCTGCATGGCAATCATTGGGTAACAGGGTGTTTATTGTGTTACCTCACCCGATGGAGCAAAAGTCTGCACAGTCCCGTTTCTCTGAAGATATTGTGCAGAAACGAGGCTTGAAGCGAATGAGCCCAGTGGCTCGTTACGTCTGACAGCTCTGTAACGAGCAGCGCTGCGGCTTTAAGACCCTGGAGCTCCAGCTGACAGACAGCAGGGCCTGATTGCGGAGCTGCACCGTGAGGCCCGCGGGCACTTGCTTTTCTTCTATAAAGACATGAGCTGACGTCTGGTCAGGGAGCAGCGCCGTGAGGCCTCTTCTCTGTCAGGCTGACAGCTTGTTTAGGGGTGGGGGGCTGACAACACGTCTCTATTACCCACAATGCCTTTTTTATTGCTGTTACACTCACCACCTCACAAGAACCCTTCCTGTGTCTCATTTTCATGTGTCATTTCACCCAGCAGATGTGTGCAGATTTAATCAAACTCATCTTTAACATGATCAAGGACCAAATCCCCACAAAAACGCACAAACAGCTGCCGTGGATGCTTTGAACTCCATGCCAGAGAAAGTCAAGCATGTTTTCCCTTTTCTGGAGATGCTGCTGATGGACGTGTGTGGAAATAAAGCAGATGGCAGTGAAGCCAGAAACAAACACAAACACACTGCAGGTAAATACAGTGTCACTCCTCTTCTGTAAATCCATGCGGTGTCACTCCTCTTCTGTAAATCCATGTGGTGTCACTCCTCTTCTGTAAATCCATTCTGTGTCACTCCTCTTCTGTAAATCCATGCGGTGTCACTCCTCTTCTGTAAATCCATGCGGTGTCACTCCTCTTCTGTAAATCCATGCGGTGTCACTCCTCTTCTGTAAATCCATGCGGTGTCACTCCTCTTCTGTAAATACAGTGTCACTCCTCTTCTGTAAATACAGTGTCACTCCTCTTCTGTAAATCCATGCGGTGTCACTCCTCTTCTGTAAATACAGTGTCACTCCTCTTCTGTAAATCCATGCGGTGTCACTCCTCTTCTGTAAATACAGTGTCACTCCTCTTCTGTAAATACAGTGTCACTCCTCTTCTGTAAATCCATGCGGTGTCACTCCTCTTCTGTAAATACAGTGTCACTCCTCTTCTGTAAATACAGTGTCACTCCTCTTCTGTAAATACAGTGTCACTCCTCTTCTGTAAATCCATGCGGTGTCACTCCTCTTCTGTAAATACAGTGTCACTCCTCTTCTGTAAATACAGTGTCACTCCTCTTCTGTAAATACAGTGTCACTCCTCTTCTGTAAATCCATGCGGTGTCACTCCTCTTCTGTAAATCCATGCGGTGTCACTCCTCTTCTGTAAATCCATGCGGTGTCACTCCTCTTCTGTAAATACAGTGTCACTCCTCTTCTGTAAATACAGTGTCACTCCTCTTCTGTAAATACAGTGTCACTCCTCTTCTGTAAATCCATGCGGTGTCACTCCTCTTCTGTAAATCCATGCGGTGTCACTCCTCTTCTGTAAATCCATGCGGTGTCACTCCTCTTCTGTAAATACAGTGTCACTCCTCTTCTGTAAATACAGTGTCACTCCTCTTCTGTAAATACAGTGTCACTCCTCTTCTGTAAATCCATGCGGTGTCACTCCTCTTCTGTAAATACAGTGTCACTCCTCTTCTGTAAATCCATGCGGTGTCACTCCTCTTCTGTAAATACAGTGTCACTCCTCTTCTGTAAATACAGTGTCACTCCTCTTCTGTAAATCCATGCGGTGTCACTCCTCTTCTGTAAATCCATGCGGTGTCACTCCTCTTCTGTTCACATGCACTTCAGTTATTAACCGGACCGTATTTTCATTAAAGCTGCTTTTATTTGAATAATGTTTTTCACAATCCAGAAATACATTGTGAAGAGAACTGAACTAGTTTATCCTCTTCTGAGAGTCTCAGATTCATTCACAGATCTTGATATCTGAGTGTCTGTCGCTGGGTTTAATAATAATTGCAAGATTTCAATACATCTCCGATTGTGACTATTTCTAAATCTCTTTGAGTGTGTACGTGAGTCTTTGTGAAGATGAGGCCCAAGTTTATTTTGTAAATCACTGATTCATTACAAACATTCATATTGGGAATATTTATGATATTTTGTTTAATGAAAAAGCACACGCAGAACAAAACATTACAGAAGACTGTGGTTAAATCTGCACCAATCATTTCATTGTGTTTAACTTTAATTCTTTCGCGGAACCTAATTTTGGGAGCATGACTGATACAAAGATGGCATGAAGGTTGCATCGAATGCGTTTATACAGACTTTCTAATGCAGCACAGATGTAAAACTAAATACTTTTACACAGGGTCACGGGACACAGTTTA
This sequence comes from Ancherythroculter nigrocauda, assembly GCA_036281575.1. Lineage (NCBI taxonomy): Eukaryota > Metazoa > Chordata > Actinopteri > Cypriniformes > Xenocyprididae > Ancherythroculter > Ancherythroculter nigrocauda. Next base: position 78,400 of record VTFQ01000018.1, read on the forward strand.
TCACTCTCATCTCATCTCTCCGAACACTGAACACACTCGATGAGCCGCTAATTCCCAGAGCTGGAGAAACGGCAGGATCCTTCAGCAAGTGTCAAAGCTTCATACGCCGTAGAAAGATCGAGATGTAAATCAAACAAACTCAACGCTAAATCTTGAGTATTATCAGACAGACGATTTTCTATTTTAAAAAGACTCTTAGTAAGAGCAGGAACTATTGAATTGGTAACGATTTAATTCATCTGTGAGACTGGTTGAGCTTCATGCGTGTTTCATGCTGACTGTATGAGCTTCAAAGGTCAAACTCATTCAGGGAGCAGAAGAGAGACAAACCCCCGACACACACCGAGCGCAGATGCGCGTTTGAAATCCGTACGCTACAAAGACTCGGTTCACGTGGCGGTTCTGCCACCGAGCGGCACAGTCGATACGAACCCAGCGGGTCCGGCTGCTTTCATCTGCTCTGGACCCGCACACGAGGAAGGACAACAAACAGCTGACAAACAATTAAAACATATTTATTGAGGCTCATACAGTGAGTTCTGAGGTACAGAAAACAATGCAGGAATCAGAGCAGCTGGTGTCAGGGGTCAGAGGTGCTCAGAGAGGAAGCTGTAAAGTGTTTTCTGAGGTTTAGCTCTTGAAGTTTCCTTGATCACATGCTCATAGTATTGCAGCAACATTTTGAACACCGATCCTGCACGACAGAGGACAAACAATGACTGATGAAAATCCTGCACTAACGTCATGTACTGCATCAGATGCACACGTGACCTCAGGCGTGACTCACCGACGCTGGCGTGATTGCGTGTGATCAGTGTGTGAATGCGGTGGACGTCTGTGACCAGCTCCGCGTCCCCAAACGTGAAGTACATCAAATCACGCTCTGCTTCTGCTGCCGCCATCATCTGCAGCACAGCTACACACACACACACACACACACACACACACACACACACATATATATTAAGAAGATGACTATTAGCACAAACACTCTTCATCCCTCTTTCTCCTTCCATTATCAGTTTGAGGAATCTGTGTGAAGATCTACTCAAATGAGAAACTGCAAGGATCAATAGAGGAGACAGATGCTGCTCTTTAAGTAAATGAGAGAGTTCGTTTGTTCCCAATAACCTGTGGCATTTTGGATGGTAACGTGTAACTTTTCATTTTAGGCTCTGCCGGTCGCGACAAACCTTTCAGACGCGTGTCTCCACCGAACACTCCGCAGCCCCAGTTACCCGTCGCCACGGCGGACAGATTCTCCGTCTGGACTCCCGGACGAGTGAAACCGCAGTAGGCCTGATGGGACAGAGAGATCATACTGACTAACCCATCGCTGAACCTCACCCTTGACCTGCTGACCTGACTACAGCAGAACAGGAGCTGATTTATACAGTGAGCAGTAATCTCTACACTGGATTTATAAGGATGTGTATCAGTGATATTGAGTGTCTCTGCAGCAGATTCATTCACCATTTAGACTTAATGGACGACCCTAACAGCTCTACAATCAATCAGTAATGCTTATTTAGTCTGTTGTACAGAACAATACAAATATGAATTCATCATTAATTAGGCTTGAAATTAAATGGCAATTAAACTTTCCAGTAAAGCGAGCGATGCATCACCGAAGTGCAGATGATCAAAGCGCAACATCAAAGAGCAGAAACAGACGCCCTCCTGTTCATCCGCTCACATTAATAATGCAGGAACTAAACCAGAGTCTCCATCACACGATTACAGGATGATTTGGTGAGTTCAGCCCTATTCGAGTGTTGATTTGATCTTTTGTCGCATGGATGATGTGGAATATCTGATCAATGATCTACTGTGTGATGTTTGTGACCTTGTTGAGTTCTCTCGTCATGTTTTCGGGGTGAAACTGCTGCAGGAAGTTTCTGTAATGCAGGGCGTCGATGGCGACGATCTCCGTGACCCTGCGCTGCCACTCGTCCCTGCAGACACAGACACATCAGCATCTCTGAGAACAGACACAAACCCCAGCAAACGCTCACAGCATGCGGCCGATGGGCGTCGGCATCACCTCGGCGTCTGGTCGTCATGGTTACCATCCCATCTGTAGGTATCGGAGTATCCAGAGTATCTGCTGAACTGCTCGGTACCTGTTGATACAACATAGTAACACTCATACTCGAGCTGAATAACGACACCGTTCTCTGCTTTATACTTGAATACGGTTCCTTTCAGGATTGATGAACTTTGACACTATTCTGTAAGAGCTGCTGTGCAGCCAAAATAATGTACCAGTTATTAATGTAAAGCTGCTTTCACACAATCTGCATTGTAAAAAGCGCTATATAAATAAAGGTGACTTGACTTTTACTGTTTATTACTGTGAAGCTGCTTTGAAACTATCTGTATTGTATAAAGCGCTGTAGAAATAAATGTATTTACTAATTTTCACACAGTTTTAGAATTGTTTTGTAAGTCACTGGTAGTTGGATGTGCTGAAGAGTGAAACACACTGTGTCTTCCTGATGATGGCAGATGGAAAACCTGTCTGAAAACAGTCGTCATAAAACAGACAGAGCCGCTGAACGCTATAATGACGCTCTGATCAACACACAAACGCTCGTGTCAGTCAGATCATGTGACGGCGGCGCGGCCCGCCTCCGATCATTCGATCAGACCTAACATCATCTGCCGAGGACACTGAGATTCTGCAAATCCAATCAGAGGATCCTGGCAGCAGCACCGGGTCCGTCCCGCCATCGATCCGCCGTAAAGAGCCGAACCGCGAGCTTCTCCGCAGATAAGTTCATTGTCTTTAGTGGAAAGGAAATGAGATAAACACATTCCTGCTGGGAAGAATTCCTGCTCATGTGACCTTCAGAAGAGGAGTCTGTCTTTGTTTGGTGTAGCGTCTGTATTTCTGTCTTTAGTAAACGATGCTGGAGTCTCTGACAGGCCGGAGAAAACAGTTTAAAGGTCATTGGACGCATCTCATCTGTGCCGGGCTAAAATCAGCATCGGCCCCTCGAGAACATTATCATCGCAGGCTTAATGTCAGGCCTTTGTCTCAAACCGCGTTTGTTCGGTGAAGGCCCAGCGATTGAAACCATTCAAATCACATTCTGAAGATTCAGAGACCCAAAGCTGGCTTTACAAACAACGAGCCATGGCTGACTGAACCGTTCTCCTTCACACACCCATATGTGACCTAGAGGTAAAACAGCGAGTGGGACGTTCCTGCCATTTGTGCGTTTCCTGGCTGGAGATTCGTATCAGTGAGTCACTCTCATTTCCATATCTCACTAATGCCACCCTGACAGCAGGCAGACGCTCCGCAATCAAAGGCAATTCAATTAGCCAAAGCCACTTTGGCAAATTTCTGTACAGCAACAAGAAGATCCATTTTACTCATCGATGTCGAAGAGCCAAGCGGGGAATGTGATTTAGGGCACGGCTGCAGAGAGAGAGAGAGAGAGATACGGAGGAGATGCAGGGGCCGGGACGCTTTAATAAAGGAGATGTCGTGGCCCTGTGCATTAGCTGAGCGACTCCAGTCGGCTCTTAGAGACGTAATTAATTCTGCCGGACTGTAATAAAGTTAAGAGCTGTAAGTGGCGGGACGGAGAGGCGGGGCCTGAAGGTGACTCCATGGAGACGAGATGACGGGCAGCCGAGCCAAGAATACTGATCAGAGGAAGAGGACAACAAGTCCTTTAGCTAGTCGCAGTCGACATGGAGGCCCGAAACTGGCCTGCTGTGTTTGTAATGTAATGAAATCGAACGTATCGTACCATCACGGAAGAGCAGCAGATTATTAAGTGTTATTAGTTAAACTGTTGATGTGTTTGAAGATGGCTGAATCATCTGAGGTCACAGAGACACAGGAACACAAACGAGCCTCGCACTGCTAAACATTTCTGTACTTCCCTAAAGTGTGTTTCTGGGTGTAGTCTGTTCATGTGTGTATGTCTCTCTCTCTCTCTGTGTGTGTCTGTGTGTGTTGAAGGGGGGTTGATGAGAAGCCCAGATTTCACAGCAGGAGCAACACACACACACACACACACACACACACACACATGTTTGTTTTTGTGAATTGTGGGGACTTTCCATAGACTTCAATGCATTTTACACTGAACAAACTGTACATTCTATCCCCCTACCCTGCCCCTACCCCTAAACCTAACCCTCACAGGAAACTGTGCAAACTTTTACTTTTTCACAAAAACTCATTCTATATGATTTATAAACCCATTTACATTGTGGGGACCGCTGGCTGGTCCCCACGATGTAGGTGAACTCAGGTTTATATTACATCATGGGGACATTTGGTCCCCACAATGTAATATAAACAAAAGCACTCACACACACTCACTCACACACACTCACACACACTCACACACACTCACACACACTCACACACACTGATGTCCTGCAGCTGTTATTACAGTGATCTGTGGACTGCAGGTGAATTGTGGGAATAAAATGAGATCTCATTCAATGATGCGCCTGTGAAAAACCTCTTCTGTCCTGTGCAGTGATCCACTGTGTCACAAATAACCATCAAATATCAACAAAGAAGCTAAATACAAGAAAATAATAAGAGTTATGGATCATTCTAAGAAAATAATGTCATTTGTGTTCCCATGAAGTCAAAATGTCAATGCATTATTTGATAGATTTAACTCTTAAATGTTTCATGCAAAAATTCTTTGGAATATCAGCCAATTTTCCTGGAATCATTCATCACAGTTCCATTCCAACTGGTTACAGAACCAAACAACAGTAACTCTTTCAAACTACATGTAAATTGAAAAAATAAATAAAATCCTGATCATTACTAACACAAACGTCAGAGGACACTGACTACCTTTACATGCACTTAAGAAATTAAGGATTTTTGCTGAAAGCATCATTCTGGAACATCTGAAACCATTTAAGGGATTACGAGGAAACGCTTTAGTGCACCTGAGGTTCTGCCAGGAAAGCAGCGCATATAAACGTGAACGTCACTTTCACATCTTCAGCAGTGCATGCGAGCGCAGTCAGTGACAGACAGCAATCAGAGAGACAGACGCATGATTGAGAGTTCTGTCCTCGCGCTCAGCAGGGCTGAGGGTTCGAGTGCTGATTACAGTCTGAACACAAACCCCACAGGAGTCTCAGCGTGTCCTTGTGTGTTTGTTCTACCTGTGATGATCAGACACTCGTTGTCCTCCAGCGCTTCAGTGAAGAGGCGAGCGGCGATGAGCTCCGGGTTGATCAGGAAACGGATTTCCTCCTGAACCAGACCAGAACCGGTCACTCCTCCCCCAACGAACCTGTTGGCAAAGTCCACCTGCAGAAAACACACACACACATATATATAAAACAGTCTCACACACACAGAGTGATGCATTACTGTCACCATGACGACTTAAAGGAGGTGAAGGGGATGTAAAAATGAATCCGGTTTTAAGAGAATCTCAGTCAGTTTGAGAAGCTCAGAATCTCCGCTCACAAAAATGAGAATTATATATAAAAAGAAAAACTGCATTAAAATAATGAGAATATTTATTTTCTGGATTACAATAATGAGGTTAAAAGTGTTTAATTGTAATGAAAATCATGCAACAATTGTCTTTGTTTTCTTGCAAATATGATGTCTTATTTTGGTGTGACCTCTGACCCGGCGGTGTTTTGGTCACCTGCAGCATGCCGTAGCCCTGCTCCTCTATGGTGCCGTCACAGCTGATGTGAAGCTTGCTGAACTGCTTCTCTGAGCTGAAAACCACATCGAGAGCATTTACTGGCTTGTGGGAAAAGAAACACTATTGAGTGAGTGAAGACGAACCTCACCTCGCCCACGAGGGCAGACGCTGCAGACACTGTCTGGTGTAAGTGATGAGACCGGTGGGCCCTCGGAGAACAAAACACAAACGCATCAGTCGACCGATCCACGAATGAATGAGAGCGTGTGACACGCAAAGTCAAACTCACTGCGCCGCGTGATCCGTTCAAAGTAGCACAGAAGGGTTTTGAGTTTCTCCAGTTTCTTCGGGGACGGACCTTCAAACAACCTACAAAACACACAGAGCAGATCATATGGAAGTGTCTAATATTTCATATTCATATCCACAATCACAGTCCCTGTGCGGAGCGTTTGGAGAGACACAAACCTGCATGAATGGTTCATGTTAAACGTCTCTCGCATCACTTCACACTCGAACAAATATTTCATGTCTATGTATTTATTTGGTTATTTATTAAGCAGCCGTGTCATACTCAGTCACTCGGCTAGTGGGGTTTCAGTAGAGATGTCATTAGTAATTTCCACTACCTGTTGAAGTTGATGTCAGGATAGTTGCTGGAGTCCGTCCTGCGAGAGCTGCGTCGAGGGAATGTGCAGAAGAAGGCGTTCGCCAGCAGACTCGACACCTGCTCCTGCGACAGCGTGATGGAGCGACAGCGCTGCGTCCTCAGCAGCGGGATCGGCTACGGACAGACGGAGCAAAAGACAAATGTGGGAACTCAAAGTGACTTTATAAACACAGGGCCACAGCAATGCAAATGTACAGGTACAGAGAAACTGTATCAAGCTGAGGTTTGTGTACTGTGAGCTAGTGAACATTACGAGATTACGATTCATCCACAGTGACAAGTTAGTAAGGAAGCCTGTACTGGACGAGCGATTGCTTTATACTGCTCTCCTGATTTGATTTCCCATATCAGGGATATTTATCTTTGGCTTTTCACATTATACAGTGTTTAGGAACAGGAGGATGGAGCATAACAACAGAAATGAAATGAACACCAGTTCTAATAGAGCAGTACTTTTACTTCTGATACTCAAGTACAATAAGTGATGCATAGTTATTAATTATCAGCTTGAAGAAGATACAGTATCTCTGTATGACTTGGTTAAACTGGAGCGTGTAGAGATGCAGATACTCTGCATTCAGCTCAGCTATAGAGGGAATGCCTGTGACGGCACCGTCGGCCGACTGAGTGAATGCAGCGAAAACACACAAAACACATCCGAAACGGGATAAAGCTTTGCGACTGACTGTACAAATAGATTTGACAAGAAATCTGAAGAATGCATTTTACAGACTGCCGAAAGCTACAGAAAAGAGAAGCAAATGGACCGCTGCAATTCATAGAAACAACTGGACTCCAGTTTTAGGGCTGGACAATATATATATAACATTGATATAAGTGATCACCCGGATTTAGACACATCTATATTGTATTTATATAAAGCATTCACAGGCAAATGAAATCAGGCACATATAAATGTCAGGAAACACAATGTCAAATAAATCCTGGGATCACTGGATCTTTGGTAAGTAGGAACACTATCGAGTCCAACCTTTAGTTTAACACACAGATCACTTGTTGAGCGCTGGAGTGTTCTCATTGGTGGAGGATCGGTGGGCGGAGACTAGATCAATCAATGAGTGCTCGACATGCATCTGATTTAAAACTACATTTGAAAGTGGACCAGAACAGATATGAAAACATTCAGATCTTGTGCAGATTTTTGTGTTTACACGTGTGCAACAATATCCGATCTGTGTCAGATGTGACGTGTTGAGTCACGGAGGTTCTCGTACCTGTGTGAAGAGGCTCGGCGCTCTCAGTGCCAGCTGTGCCATGGCTGGAAGCAGCTCTCCAAACATCTGCTCCGCTTCAGATTCCTGCAGACCCTAGAAACACACAGAGAGAGCTGGACGGTCTGGGATCATCTGGCAGACTTTCTGTTGAGCTAGTGAAAAAAACGTGATGCCTCTCTTATACTGTAAAACGCTCACAGATTACATGCACATCTCTCCTCTCAACGAAAGCCTCTTGCCACACAAACAAAAGCAAGTGCAAAAGACTGAATTAAGATTCATTTGATGGTCTAGTGTAGGTATAAGATCATGTGAGACAAACAATTACAATCAATAATCAGACTGTTTCTTAGCAGAGCCCCGATGTGTGCGTCTGTGAAGAGCGAGATCAGACCTGTGGCCGTCTTGTGTTTTGTCAGCTCTAGTTCATGTTCCACGACCACCAGAGAGCCAAACATAAGCAAAGAAAAATGCTGATATAACTCCAACTGGTGGTCAATCAAGAGACAGAAAATCATTTCATTTCGGATCAGAGGCAGATTTTTCCTGCTCTGTGGACGCAAACACACGCAGCTACATCCTCCATCTGCATTTTTATTCTAATTTACAGACAAACCATGACAAGCTGAAATTCATTTCGTCAAGACGGACCTTCAGAGCTTTTACAGTTTGACACTAACGAGCAGAAGAAATGCAGGCGCTCTTCAGAGCTGTCCGACGGAACCATCACGCACCAGGAAAACAAACACCCGTAAAATCACACCGGCTCCATCTCTCTACACACACAGAAGGCCCCAATCAGCAATTTACGACATGTGCACTGACACACACACACACACACACACACACACAGCGTCAGTCTATCACAGATGATAGTTACTCCGCTCTTGTTTACGATGGCAGGCATGTCAGAGCGATCAATCTAAAGGGCAATTTCATCAGGTCTCTCATCTGATTAAAACACATATTGGAACAAATGCAGATGAGGACCGGCCGTCCTCAAACAAGCCCAGCGCTCAGCTCAGGACAAATTTGTAGCACAACCCCGAAAAGAAAGAGCCGAGGAAGGCCATAAATAACAGATCATAAAACCAGAGACGGACGCGAGCAGGACGGCAGCCAGCTGAGACTTTCTGACAGGACAGTGAACAAATCAACATAATACCAGAAAACACACACCATCTGACGGCACGGCAGCTCCTTCAGCGCTTCGTTCATTTATTCTGTTAATATCACATCATAACGCTGCAGAAATTAACATGCTGTCAAGTGCGTCTGATTCAGAGAGTAACAGCAAGAAAACAAAAAATCAGACGCTGTCAATCAAACACACACGGCCTCCTCCAGTCCGTCAAACTGAAGCTGTCAATCAAAACACATCACGCTTCACAATCTAACGCTCGCTTTTATAAAACATCTCAGTAAAGAAACGAACATCGTTAAACTGCTGCTGACGTTGACTTCAGGTTGGCAGGTAAAGGTTAGGGTTAACCGGTGGAAAGAGAAATAACCCGTTTACTGTCCATCAGCTTCTCTGCACAACAACAAACATAAAAATAAAGCAGCGTGATATTTATCACAGACTCTGACAGCGGATGCTGCGCTCCTTTGACATCTGAAGATCTTCTTCTCTTGAAGGGTCACGCGTCAGGAAAAAGATGAAGAATATTTTGATTTGAGATAAAGTTCATTGTACTCTGAGAACCGCCTCTAATTTACTGAAACGATCATCACAACACTGACATCATGAGCTCATTAGCATATGACCGCCCACATTTACATGTGAATGACACTCCGGAGTGATCAGGAGGAAGAGGAACAGACTCCAGCATTCCTGAGCATTTCATTTATTTCTAAAGGTCAGACAGAGGGTGGAAAACGATCCTGAAGACAAATTACTGCTTCAGTTCAACTGTCAATTAAAAAAACATTACAAGTGGACCTTTGGAAAATAAAATCATTAAAAATATGTTAAGAGGTAATTGGTTTAATTTAAACGAGTTATTATCAGTAACATCTGCGCTTTAGAATCTCCAGCCAATGAACCAGTTAAATCCAGGGAGTGAATCTGTGAAATGGCAGTAAGATCGCAACACTTCATAAAGATTCAGAGAGTTTGGATGTGATTCTTCTCACTCTTCATGTGGAGCTTAAAAGGAAACTAAAAATGCTGGAAAACATGAACACAGACTATTACTGACAGGAAGTTAATGCAAGTGAAGCATAAATCCAGACTGAGCTGAAATAAGTAAAGTCACATTTTTTCTTTTCTAAATCACATTTCCATGTCAAACCGAGTCAGAATAAAGGCCGCATGGCAATCTGATGTATGCTTATGATAATGATTAAAGCACATTGTCTATTATATTCCTTCATTACATCCGTAACGGAACAACGAGTGGCTCGTAAGATTAAAGAGTTCTAATAAAGCAGAAACCTGCATGTGCGACAATCACCAAGCCACATCTGAACTTCCTGTTCCTCGTTCTTATTGATTTCTCTGCAATATTTCTGCATTGGCTCTCCGGGTTAATTAATTAAAAGTATTGATTGATGGGTCGTAACAATTCAAAGGAAAACAAAGTGTTTTATGACAACTTGTACCATAAATAACGTCAAATCAATAACGAGATGCTCATGTTTAGTGACACCAGCGGTTCAGAGGCGGGAGAGTCACATGACTGAAGATGAGCTGCATGTGTAACGAACGTCACCAATAACCCAAAATGAGCTTAATTAGGATGTAGTGCTTCATTAACAGGGAACACTGTGTGTATGTGTGAGAGAGAGAGAGAGAGAGAGAGTGAGAGTGTGTGTGTGAGAGTGTGTGTGTGTTCAACACACCCGTGTCTCTTACCTTACAGTATGAATGCAGAGCTGAGAAGTTCCACGCCTTCGCTTGACCTGCATTATATTTCAATATAGCATCCTAGAATAAAATTGTTGAAATAAAGGTCAAAAGCAGCATCACTTTTATTTGCAGTGAGTTTGTGTTCATCATTCACTGAGTTCTGCTGCCCTCAGCTGGACAAAACCAGAAAAACACATTTACTTCAGTTTAGCTCTTTATCTTAATGAGGACAAGTCACTATAATGTGAATTACAGTGCATACTGATTAACCCAAACTTTTTTTTTTTGTTTGGGTCTTTAAAATTAAAACTGTCTTTAAAATTTAAATATAAGTGTATGAATCATTCTTCCGAATGAAGGACGTTGTGTCATATTTAGTTCATTTCTGCAGGTCCATGTGTCTCAGTTACAGCTAATGATGTTCACACACACTGACACAGAACGTAATTTCAAAGAGAGCAGCGAGATCACCTTCACATCATGAGAAGACTTCAACGGGACGCTCAGGGCTTGATGAATCAAATCCCATCGGCTCTGGAGAGTCTGGGAATATTCAAACAAACAACATCACGACTCAAGTAATGAAGCTGATTACAGTAACACCGCTGTGTGTGTTTCTCTGACCGTACGGTCCGCGGGGAACCGGTTTTGTTCGGAGCAGGGCATTTTCACGTGCCAGTCGTCCCAGCAGTCGCTCCGTTTCTCAGGAGAGGGATACGGCACTGGAACCTTCCCAGGATCCAACAGGTCAGTCTGTAAAACAAACACACAAATTACACAAAGAAACACTAATGAATGAAGAAATTGTAGTAGTAATAATAATAATAATATTTAGATACAATTTATTTTGCAGCTAATATCGTAAGCGCACAACTGCTTCCTGTTCCACGTTCCTCAGCTTACTTACATTCACAGGCAGATCATTTCTACTTTTTCTTTAGTTGTTTTTACTTTGTTTCATTTGCTGAAATGTTGCATATCTTTTTATTTGCAAAATGCAGTGCATCAGTTCCTGAATCCTGAGTAATAAACACAATATATTTTTGCCAGCGGTGAACAGCTGTTTAGTTACAGCAGCTTTACTGTCTCTCCTCTAACCCACTGTGATCTGCATTATTTACATCTGGAATTATTTATGACAGAATATTTACTGAATTAAAGTGCCACTATTATGCCTTTTTTAAAGTTCCTAATATTGTTTTGGGAGTCTCCTACAACAGGTTTACATGCATGCAAGGTCAAAAAACACTTTCGTTTTTTCATAATATACATTTAATTTCACCTCAGTTCTCAATGATTCGTAAACGATTTGTCTCTCTCTAAACATCTGAAGTAGTCGATTAACCAGAAACTGATTCGCGTTCACGACTAAAGCAGGACGTTTCTCTATGGTAAGTGTCACCTCAGTTATTTATAAGACGTGAAAGCAGCGTCACTGTTATACTTTCTGTAGGAGCACCTGTGGGAACTGCATCAGAACGGTCCAAAGAAACACTGATCCATATTTTAAGCGTTCTGTGAATCCTGCGTTAAACTCCCGAGGTTTGAGAAGCAGTCGTCAGTAAATGACGGGAACACAAAAGATTGCACTGCTGTGATATTGTAGAAAAATGAATTTTCCCTGGCGTTTGTGCGCGCGATAAGAGGGTGGGCAATATGCTAATATTTCATTGTGACGTCACAACGAAACGGCTTGGGATTCATTTTACAAACGACTCGTTTTATTGACTCAGAGTCTTTTGAGAGGCAATAACTTTATATACGGTGCACTTTCAGATTTAAAACTTTGCAGGATGTTTTCCTTCACTAAGAGCTGTGTTTCACACCACATGAGAGGTACTTTTCAAAAACTTATAATAGGAGCGCTTCACTTCTTGTAAACTCACCCTGATCATGACCGTGTGCCCGTCGGTGGGTTTGAGGGCAGGTAACGGGCCGCTGCACACCGGCGCCCTCCTCAGATCAGCGACAGGAACACCCAGCCTGGTGACATCACTGCTGAGCGCCTTCCCATCAGCCACTGCTGCAGCCCTGTAATGAGTTCATGGATGAAGAGCAGATCACACATGACTGTAGAGGTGCTGTAAGAGGAGAAGCTTTTATATGGCAAGAGCCAAAAAAAAAAACACATTTTCATTATATGGAATATTTTACTAAACAAGTCCTTAAGAGAGCTTACTAATTAAAAACATTAAAAGCCCAATCAGATGTATAATAGGAAGGAGGATCTTGATGATCTTCTTCATCAGAAACACTGATTCAGTCCAATAGTGAAGGTTGTAAAGGACACCTGGAGAAGGACACCTGATCAAATCTGGTTCTGAATGGGAATTAACCAGATAAGACCTGCAGAACACCTTAGGCTTGATTGAGCTGTTTTAGCCTCCATCACTTTAATGACTGACACACAGAGAGTGTTTCTGATTGGCTCTTCAGCTGTCACGTGCTTCAGCAGCTTTACTGTCAAACTCACGCGAATCTGCGGAAACATCTGAGAATCGAGCAGTTCCTCAGGCTGTATCTGATCCTCCACACCTCCATCATCCTATAGAGTTCTGGCAGGTTCTACAACAACATCAGCACGTCATTCTGGACCAGTTCAGAACTAAACCAACGAGTTCATGAAGACAACATCAGACTGAACCCAACATTACAGATCATTACTAACCGCAGCGGCTCTCAGGAGCCCAAACGGACACAAGACGAGGAAAACTGCGACAAACACATGAAGGAGGTTCGACCCGGATGACTGATTCCCGTCCATTCACTCGAACTGTCCGAACGGGAGTGACTGAATCACATTCACTCACTTCACTTTCACTTTCCGTTTCAGAGCAGATCATTATTACAGGCAGAAGCTGAACACGTGATGAAATATCATGGATGTTTATGTTTGGGTTAGAATCATTCAGTAGTTCCCGCGGATACAGAAATATCAAAATATAAAAACTAAACTTTCCTGAAACTTTTTCTACTCTCTCTCCACACACACACACACACACACACACACTCTCTCTCTCTCTCTCTCTTTTTTTTTTTTTTTTTTAATTTTTGAGTTAATACAAAAAAGAGAAGAAAAAAACATGTAATTTTGTAAAATAATGTATTTTGTTTTCTGGTTATTTGTAGTAAAGTTTTTTCTAAAAACCAATTCAGATAGCTTTATTGGCATGACAAAAAAATACATTTTGTATTGCCAAAGCATTTAACCAACATGGAAGAATATTTAGAACAACAGAACATCTGAGTAAAGTCTATGTAGAAAAAATAATAAAATAAATAAAAATAATTTTAGTAACAAAATAAAATAAATAATTATAAAAAATAATAAATAAAGATTATAATACGGAAATCATGTAACAACTGTCTCTCTCACACACACTATGACACACACACACACACACGTTGCTCCTCATGATGAATATTAATTAGGTCACGTGACGTTCGCCACATCTGATTGGCGTTCACCGCCACAGGCGCGACTGCTTGATTGACGTCGTTGTTTTGTGGTAGTTGTAGTTTAATAAACATAAAGCGCGTCACTCACCTTCTGCACGTGACTCTAACTGGAGCTTTTGTGAAGAAGTGTGTGATTTTGCGCGTGTCTGTGTTCGCGTCCGGATCTCCCGACACCAGAACAGAACCGGTTCGTCTGGGTTCGGTCTCTCGCTCTGCTGTCGACGGCCTTTCCTCAGATGAGATGGAGAGGTCAGTTCTGGCGGGACTCGTCCGGGTCACCCAGAGATCCAGAGAGTTCTGACTGCTCTTGCCCGGCGTCGGTCTCTTCCTTTGGGGTTTCGATGAACCTTCAGGATGAAGGACTTTACTTCGGTTTTCTGCATCTTCAGACCTGTTTAACAAAAGTCATATTATAAATAAGTTCGGCTGTTAATCGCCTCAGATTCGTTCCGTTTGTTCTGAAGGTTTGTGAACTTTCACCTCTCGGGATGGAGAGACTCCTGCTGCTTTCGGCGCTTCTCAAGCGGCTCACAGTCTGACATCTGTCGCATTAACACACTTAATCTGAGTAATAAAGATCAACAAACAACGATATAATTCACGGATGACTGTCACATTCACAACAACAGTCCGTGCAGTCGGAACACTCGCAGTTTTAAAGTTCATAGATGGATTCATTAAAGTGCACGAATCTGACTTCCTGTTTTCTTGACGTTTAGCGCCAGTGACCAATGAGTGGGCGGGGTCTTCGCGCACATGTGCGCATGGGTTGTTCTGACCAGAACCACGTGATCAGCTAAACTCTCGCGTCTGCTCGGCGTCTGTCTGCTATTCTCCGGATGTCTCCCGCACCTGCGTGTCTTTGCGTTCTGTGCGGTTTACCGGCGGCGGGGAAATCCCGTCTGGCGCGGGAGCTGCGGGGTCACGCGCACACACTCGGCTGGAGGACGCTGCTCGTGACGTATGACGAACTGATCCCTGCGCGCGACTGGCAAGAGGTTAATCTGTCATATTATGATAAAACACTTTATTATTGTGTGTGTGTGTGTATATTATGATAAAACACTTTATTATTGTGTGTGTGTGTGCGCGAGCGAGCGAGCGAGTGAGTGAGTGAGTGTGTGTGTGTGTGTGAGAGAGAGAGAGAGAGAGAGAGAGAGAGTGTGTGTGAGAGAGAGAGAGTGTGTGTGTGTGTGTGTGTATGTGTGTGAGAGAGAGAGAGAGAGAGAGAGAGTGTGTGTGTGTGTGTGTGTGTGTGTGTGTGTGTGTGTGTGTGTGTGAACAGCCAGTGATCACCATCCGTCACTGTTTGCAGGAGCTTCAGTGTTTATGAACTCTTGCTCTGTTGTTCATGTCAGTATAACTGAATCACGTTATTAGGGTTAGTTCTTGTGTTCAGAAACTGATATCAAAGGAACGCAAACGAACTAGACACGGTTTTAGGAGCTGAACTCTTTTCATTTGATTTGACATTTACAATTTCGCTCATGTCTCATTTCACGAGACATTATGTTAAAAGATGTCAAGTTAAAGGGATACTTCACCCAAAAATGAAAATGTGATGTTTATCTGCTTACCCCCAGCGCATCCAAGACTTTGTTTCTTCAGTAGAACACAAATGATGATTTTTAACTCCAACCGTTGCCGTCTGTCAGTCGTATAATGCGTGTCAATGGGAACTTCATCTATAAGAGTCAAAAAAACATGCACAGACAAATCCAAATTAAACCCTGCGGCTCGTGACGACACATTGATGTCCTAAGACACGAAACGATCGGTTTGTGTGAGAAACAACAGTATTTATATAATTTTTTACCTCTAATACACCACTATGTCCAACTGCGTTCAGCACTCGGTTGGTGAGGTCTGAAAACGCGCTCTGACAGCGGCAGTGATGTCTCGCGCTTATACTTCAATCAGTGCTAAACATCACTGCCGTCACCAGAACGCGTTTTCAGACCTCCCTATCGGATGTGGAGGCAGGGCCGGTTCTAGACATTTGGAGGCCCTAGGCATAATTTATGTTGGAGGCCCCTGACTCTTCTCCCCTCTTTAATATTGTAATAATTTTACCGTTACTCTCCAAATTAATGTAGAAACAACTTAAAGCAATAGCTTAAAAAAAAAATGTATCTGTGGCCTGGCCCAAATAAATGTATCCATATATTTCCTACCTTTTAGACAGGTAGGAAATATATAGTAATTGAATAAATTTATCAAACACTTTATGCAGTCTTCACTGCATAAATTATAAATTAAACATAAGACTTATTAAAGCAATTGTCTCTGTTGGCTTTGTTCTTTGATGAACATTAATGACAGACATCACAGTAACTGGTTTATTAGGCTGCTGTCACTTTAAGAGCTCCCGCTGATGTGACGCGCATCTCATTTTCTCACAACTCTTTAAGTTCATTTAAGACGTTATTTAACTTTTTTAAGACTACTCTAATGAGGATACTTGACAAAACAGGCATAATTCTGTGTGTTATTGTTTGTTCAAGAGTGAAAGGGAACTTGATATTGCTGCGCATTTCTGTCTTTTCTTTTCTGTGAGTCTTGTGTGTCAAATGCAGTGCACGTTATTAAAAAAGTAATTAGTTATAGTTATTAGTTACTTCTCACAAATAGTAAATGAGTTAATAACCGAGTTACATTATTATAAAAGGAACTAATTACCAGGGAAAGTAACTATTGTTTTGTTTTTACTTTTAAAAAAATGCCCCCATATTGAATATGTTAAATAAATGAAATGGACATGCAATTTCTCTGTACTGTATACGTGTTGGTAGCCATTAAATACGTATTTAGTTTAATATTTATGTTTAAATAGGCCTAGTATAATGTTATTTTTAAATTTAATCTATTTGATTATGAAAAGTGAACACCACGAGTAAGATGCATCATGCGCAATATATCGGGACACATGGAATGGGTCAGACATGATTTTAAACACTTCATTTAGTTTTGTTTTGTAGAAAGCCTTTCTTTAAAGTGAATTTCGTTTTGTAAAAATTGTATCTTAATTTTAATCAATGTTTCATCAACCAATTGCCTGGATTTAATAAATAAGAAGCAAATATAGCAGGCAATATAATAATGACATGGAGGTGCCGGCGCGATCACTGGCGCGTGAACTGGCGCGTCTTATAAATGAACCGAAACTCAGCGGCTGCTTGCCTCACAGACATGAGAAATATATAGAAAGCTTGAAATGTCTACTTTTAAACGAAATAATTCAAAACGAAAAGAAATAGGCTCTCTGATGATCATCCGAATGAAATGTGCATTCTCTCTCTAAGCGCGTCCACGGAGATGATGAGAGTCAGTAATGTCAACTTCATCTTCGCAGCCGACACTGATTCAGAAAACATTAGTTTATTAATAAACAATTAAAATGTCTCCTTGCTGTTTTTGTCACTTTCATAATCATTACTTTTGCAGGCTTTTTATGGCAAGCTTTATTTAGCATTTTGCTTCGCAACACCCACAGGATGTGTTCGTTTTGGCGAGTCCATTGGACCCACTCTGACTATGGTTAAGATAAACATCGTCACTATTTTTAGTTAATTAATAAATATTGAAATAAATTGTAGATAGGACATTTGTACATTTTATTTATTTATTTATTTATTTTAAATTATTATTATTTTTTTTTTTTTGTCCCTCTGTCTGGGCCCCATCCCGCCAATCGGGCCCTAGGCACGTGCCTAGTTTGCCTTTGCGTTAATCCGGCTCTGTGTGGAGGGCAGTTGGACATAGTGGTGTTTTAGAGGTAAAAAATGATATAAATACTGTTGTTTCTCACACAAACCGATCGTTTCGTGTCTTAGGACATCAATGTGTCGTCACGAGCCGCAGGGTTTAATTTGGATTTGTCTGTGCATGTTTTTTTGACTCTTATAGATGAAGTTCCCATTGACACGCATTATACGACTGACAGACGGCAACGGTTGGAGTTAAAAATCATCATTTGTGTTCTACTGAAGAAACAAAGTCTTGGATGCGCTGGGGGTAAGCAGATAAACATCACATTTTCATTTTTGGGTGAACTATCCCTTTAAGAGCTGATCAACTTTTAACAGTGAGTTTTTCTGTTCTGTCTGAACCTTTTTTGCTCTGATTCGTGTGTGTGTGTGTGTGTGTGTGTGTGTGTGTGTGTGTGTTGTCGTTTTTGTTTTCCAGACTGAATGGAAGCAGCACAGGAAAACAGTTCTGATGTGTCTGGAGAGATTCCTGCGTCAGACTCACACACTCTCAGATGAGACTCAGACTCACACACTCTCAGATCAGACTCACACACTCTCAGATGAGACTCAGACTCACACACTCTCAGATCAGACTCACACACTCTCAGATGAGACTCAGACTCACACACTCTCGGATCAGACTCACACACTCTCGGATCAGACTCACACACTCTCAGATGAGACTCAGACTCACACACTCTCGGATCAGACTCACACACTCTCGGATCAGACTCACACACTCTCGGATCAGACTCACACACTCTCAGATCAGACTCACACACTCTCGGATCAGACTCACACACTCTCGGATCAGACTCACACACTCTCGGATCAGACTCACACACTCTCCGACAGCGATGATGACGTCTGGAGGCGCTTCAGGCAGATGCTGCAGCAGCAGAGCGTCTCTCACACACACACACACTCGCAGCCGCTCGTCCTGCTGCTGGACGACAACTTCTACTACCAGAGCATGAGATACCAGATCCACCAGCTGGCCAGGAAGTGTACGTGCAGTTCTTGTGTTTCTGAGACCGGAGCTGAAGAGTGTAAGTGACGTGTTCTGCTGGTGTTTGTTGGACAGACGGTGTGGGTTTCTGTCAGGTGTTCCTGCGCTGTCCGCTGCACGTGTGTCTCCAGAGGAACCAGCAGAGATCGCAGAGCGTTCCTGATGAAGTGCTGCTGCACGTCTGTGAGCGAATGGAGCCTCCAAACCCCAGAAACCGCTGGGAGCAGCAGAGCCTGACGCTGGATGGCACCGACCGCATCGCAGACCTGTAGGTCAAACTCCAGTCACAGAGTGTGTTTAAAGTCAGCATGAGACGGAAGTTGTGCTGGTCTTCTCTATTGTGCCGTATATCCGAGTGAAACGCTTCTCAAACAAGAACAAATGTAGGCTGGAGCTTGATTTTGTCCGTGGGCAATTGATTGGATGGTTGTGGTTTGCTATTGGTGGATCTCATGTGAGTGACAGGTTGCCCCGCCCTCATCATCAGAGAAGAGGGAGGAGAAGATAATGACCGATTGTGATAAATCATTTAGAATAAGCACTGAAATGTTACGTAAAAAACAAGGTGTCCATTCTGAATTCATGGTGACTTTAAATCCACAGACGGTGATATTTGTACAGTGATATACAGACACAGTGATATCTGTCTGTTTTATTGCCTCTCAGATGATGATTCTTCTGCTTATTCATTCCTGTTTTTCTCTCTCTAAGGCAGAAGCTGATGGACTTGTTGGCGTCGGCGCTGGAGAACCCATTGAGGCCCGTCCAGGACGAGTCGCAGCAGAAGGTCTGAAGCGCTCAAGCTTCGTTCATTCAAAGTGAAGGTCACATGAGTGTAATGAGCCGATTCAGACCCGGCTGCGGTCACATGATCGTTCAGATCATTCATGATCAATTAAACTCAAAGTCCATCAAAGTGAGGGATAATGATGATTGTAACCCTTCATCTTCATCTGTGTTTCAGGAGGCAGACCGTCAGATCTGTGCGTCCAGCGTTCTTCATCAGGCCGATCAGACCTGCAGACGTCTGGTTTCTCAGGCCGTGGCATCGGCTCGCGGTGCGTCACACTTTATACAGTACAGACTGTTCAATTAGTGATGCACACTTCATCAAATTCAGATTCTGCTGTAAAGCAGCTTAACAGGAGACATTAGAGTCCTTGTTCAGTTCAGTGTGGATTCAGTTCAGTCTTGATTCAGTTCAGTGTGGATTCAGTTCAGTCTTGATTCAGTTCAGTGTGGATTCAGTTCAGTGTTGATTCAGTTCAGTCTTGATTCAGTTCAGTGTGGATTCAGTTCAGTGTTGATTCAGTTCAGTCTTGATTCAGTTCAGTGTGGATTCAGTTCAGTGTTGATTCAGTTCAGTCTTGATTCAGTTCAGTGTGGATTCAGTTCAGTTCAATAACTGTGATGTGCCGTTCTGCAGGATTCTGCTTTCGTACGGCTGGTGAAATAATAGTTGTGTATTAGTTTGTTCTGTTCTTCAGTCAGATGTGTGTGATGAGGACTGCTTTGTGTCTCACAGAAGCGCAGGCGTCTCCAGACGTGCTGAAGGCTCTTGCTAAAGAGCTGAATGAGCTGAAGACTCGTTTCCTGCAGGATCTGAAGAAGGATGTTCTTCACCGATTGTCTGTTTTCCCAGAGGAGGAGCTGCTGATGGACGTGACGGCAGGGTTCGAGCGCCGCACGAGAGACTGTGTCCAGACCCGAGTCAACATCGCTGAAACCCCTGATCATGTGACCAATGCTTTCTCTTTCTGAAGGACTGTGATTGTGAAAAAGATTTTATTTCAGAAGATAGTTTTTGTAAATGTTGATTTTCATTTGGAGATTCATTTAGTTTGTGCTGCTGTTTGTTTTGTTCATCATGTGTGCACACTGTGATTATTGTTAATACTCCAGTATGAATCAGTCACAAACACTCAGATTCAGTGAATCAGTATTATTATCAGTTACTCCAGTGATTAATGTTCTTGGTCTGCAAGTCAATAAATTCAATGATTATTCAGATTTTCCACTAATATGTAACATTGCAAATACAATGTTTAGGTGTTTTGTTTTCTGTATACCATAATGCATTAATAATTAATAAATTTCTCTGATTATCTGCAACATCTTATGCTTCCGAAGAGTTTAATGAGTCTCCATTTGGTTCCAATTTGTGAGAAATAAATTTCAGACGAAAGGAGCGCTGTGAATACTGTACTAATTGACGGATGTTGTTATAGATTATAACTAGTAAAAAGGCATTATTTGTGAGTGTGTTGTAGTTGTAACTTAGGGTTAGGGTTCCGTCAGAGCAGCTGCTTGTTTCCTCCGGACACTTTTGACTGTGACGCAGAGCCGCAATGGCGCCCGCTTTCAGAATGCTGCGACAGGTCAGAACAAACTACAAACTACACGATATTAAAACTGCGTCATACAACACGCCTGACACTCAGATATCTAACATGTTATTTATATGAACTGAACAGATTTGTGATGGGAGCGATAACAAACTTGATTATAATGAAGCGTAATATCCAGATGAGGGTCAAAACAAACAGTTTCATAACTGACAGTCTGAGACGCATCAATAAATGTTTGTTATTGAAAGGCATGTTTCTATGTGAATGTCACAGATTTTTCTGACGAGTTTCGTGTTTATTGTCTGATCTGTCGTTTAGTTTTTTTGACACTATCAAATAAATCAGAGATTCACAAAAATATTTACTTAAAGTCCCCCTGAGATTTTAAGATAATATTTCAATATTATCTTAAAAAATGCATTTACTTGTTTTGTTTTTCCTTCTTTTTTGTCTATAAAATGTGTATGTAGATGTATTTATTTATGTCTGTAATTGTTTTAACATCAGGTCAAAAGTTGACTAATACTGGCACATTTACAGAAAAGTTAAGTTTTTTGCCTTAATAAATAAATCAAATATAAGTAAAATATAAGTAAATAATTTTTGTTCTTAATTATTTG
>VTFQ01000018.1:105000-127500 GCA_036281575.1 Ancherythroculter nigrocauda
TGAGGCGCTGGTCTGAGGTCAGTGGGTCTGCGCTCGCGTCCGAGAACTGAGGCGCTGGTCTGAGGTCAGTGGGTCTGCGCTCGCGTCCAAGAACTGAGGCGCTGGTCTGAGGTCAGTGGGTCTGCGCTCGCGTCCAAGAACTGAGGCGCTGGTCTGAGGTCAGTGGGTCTGCGCTCGCGTCCGAGCTGGTCTGAGGTCAGTGGGTCTGCGCCTGCGTCCGAGAACTGAGGTGCTGGTCTGAGGTCAGTGGGTCTGCACTCGCGTCTGAGAACTGAGGCGCTGGTCTGAGGTCAGTGCGTCTGAGATCAGTGCGTCTGTGCTCTCGTCTGAGAACTAATGCGCTGGTCTGAGATCAGTGCGTCTGCGCTCGCGTCTGAGAACTGAGGCGCTGGTCTGAGGTCAGTGGGTCTAAGATCAGTGCGTCTGCGCTCGCGTCGGAGAACTAATGCACTGGTCTGAGATCAGTGCGTCTGAGATCAGTGCGTCTGCGCTCGCATCTGAGAACTAATGCGCTGGTCTGAGGTCAGTGGGTCTGTGCTCGCGTCTGAGAACAAATGCACTGGTCTGAGATCAGTAAGTCTGTGCTCGCGTCCGAGAACTAATGCGCTGGTCTGAGATCAGTGCGTCTGAGATCAGTGCGTCTGCGCTCGCATCTGAGAACTAATGCGCTGGTCTGAGGTCAGTGCGTCTGCGCTCGCGTCTGAGAACTGAGGCGCTGGTCTGAGGTCAGTGGGTCTAAGATCAGTGCGTCTGCGCTCGCGTCCGAGAACTAATGCGCTGGTCTGAGATCAGTGCGTCTGAGATCAGTGCGTCTGCGCTCGCATCTGAGAACTAATGCGCTGGTCTGAGGTCAGTGGGTCTGTGCTCGCGTCTGAGAACAAATGCACTGGTCTGAGATCAGTAAGTCTGTGCTCGCGTCCGAGAACTAATGCGCTGGTCTGAGATCAGTGCGTCTGAGATCAGTGCGTCTGCGCTCGCATCTGAGAACTAATGCGCTGGTCTGAGGTCAGTGGGTCTGTGCTCGCGTCTGAGAAATGAGGCGCTGGTCTGAGGTCAGTGGGTCTAAGATCAGTGCGTCTGCGCTCGCATCTGAGAACTAATGCGCTGGTCTGAGGTCAGTGGGTCTGTGCTCGCGTCTGAGAACAAATGCACTGGTCTGAGATCAGTAAGTCTGTGCTCGCGTCCGAGAACTAATGCGCTGGTCTGAGATCAGTGCGTCTGAGATCAGTGCGTCTGCGCTCGCATCTGAGAACTAATGCGCTGGTCTGAGGTCAGTGGGTCTGTGCTCGCGTCTGAGAAATGAGGCGCTGGTCTGAGGTCAGTGGGTCTGCGCTCGCGTCCGAGAACAAATGCACTGGTCTGAGATCAGTAAGTCTGTGCTCGCGTCCGAGAACTAATGCGCTGGTCTGAGGTCAGTGGGTCTGCGTCAGAGAACTAACGCTCTGGTCTGAGATCAGTGAGTCTGCGCTTGCGTCCGAGAACTGAGGCGCTGGTCTGAGGTCAGTGGGTCTGTGCTCGCGTCTGAGAACTGAGGCGCTGGTCTGAGATCTGTGTGTGTTTGCAGGTCGCGACTCTGACCACGTCGAAATGCATCGAGTGGATGGGAGGAGTGGGATTCACCAAAGACTATCCCATCGAGAAATACTACAGAGACTGTAAGATCGGTGAGTCGATCAGACGTGAAGAAACGCTGTTCTATCAGAATGAGTTCGTTTGATTCTTATGAACCGTTTCCTTGCAGGAACCATCTATGAGGGAACCACGAACATCCAGCTGAGCACGATGGCCAAGATGATCGACCAGGAATACGACGGATGAAACACCGTAGAGCGAGATATGAATAATATAGAAGCTGTTGTTCTACTCTTTATGTACTAAAACATTCTGCTGGTGTTTTTGATGAATCCACACGTGATGTTCGCACGCAGATGTTGTGTAATCAGACTCCAGTTCATGTTGTGTGTGTCTGTACTGAACTGAATCCTCTCGAAACTTATCATTTCTTGTTTCTGTAGTTATTTATTTTACTCCGTATGAGTTTCTGAGATGGAAAATGAGTCATTTCAAGTTAAAACTGTCTCATATTCCTGTTGGTGCCTTATTGATGATGGACGGCTGTTCATTTGAGATTGATCGAGTCTTTCGTGTTTGTGTTTGTCACTGATCCTGAGATGAATAAACATCATGAACACACACCTGCGGTTTGTCTGGTGTGTTGTGCTGTTTCGAGCAGCAGGTGGCAGCAGGACCGGTGCTCTCATCTGGTCTCACGTGGTCTCATGTCTTTAGTCTGTTTCTGCGCATGCGGCGTCTGGCCGCTGGATGGCGCTGCTCGTTCACACCGCTCCCTGCCGTGCACGCGCTCAAACAACACATAAAGGAAGGGACATGTTCATAAAAACACAATATTTTGGGCAGATAAAATATTACAAGTAACAGTAATGAGTCTGATATTTATAAAATAGGGATTCTAGGTGTCTCAGTATCAGTCAAGAAAGATTGTTTTCCTTGTTTGTTGGTTTCAAACATCTACTTAAAAACCTCTTAAAATAGATTTTGTGAGTTTTAATCTCACAAATACTATTTTCTTTCTTCCAAAATTATGTTCCCTCTCTCTCTGTAAAGCTGCTTTGAAACAATCCTCACGTCTTTTCTTGAGTTTTGACTAGGTGAGATGCTTTATAAAAGATCACTTGTGTAAATCTATTCCTCACAGATGTGATTTAAAAGAATTTTTTATAAATTCAATTTGATTGTGTTTCATTCACACCGTCATGTGACACTATTGATCGCTCCTTATCAGGGACTATTTTCACTCTATTGGGTTCTTGTTGAAATTGCATGTTTTTGAACAAACGCATGGAAACTTTTAAGGGAAAAAGTCAAGACAGGTTGCAGGTTATTTTAACAGAGGTGTGTGTATATCAGTCTATATTGATATTTGGAGATTAAAAATGTTTTTGAAGTTCAACAGTTTTCTGTGACTTTAAAGCACAATGATTTCCTAAAGAACTGAAGAATATACATGCATATTATCTTTGGCTATAAAACATTTTTTTGATCTAATTCTATCAAAACAAATGTATTAATAGTTTCCATTTTAAAATGGCTTACACACTAACTATACATTTGAATGGGAAAATAAACATGTTACTAATTTAACATACTCATGGATGTGCGGCGCTTGCTTTCGCCACTTGGTGTCGCCAAAGTCATATTTCAGCTCATTCATCACAATCCCAGTTTCTATGAGCTCAACAGAGTTATACTGCATTAATAATTTTCTAGCTCTTTCTCTGAATGGTTATTAGATTATCCATTATTTAATTCCTCTTAAATGCGTCAGGAGACAATCGAGTTGACAGAACAATAGAGCGTCAGTCATGAATGTCTTAATAATTTGTGCTGTGATTTCCCGCTCTTCTGCTCATCTGATGTGAACAATAGTGTTTCCTCAGGGTCATGATGTCTCACATCTGTAACGGATATGTGTGTGAAGAGCAGGAACAGCAGCAGCCGAGGAGCATTGTGTCTTTCTGCTGACTCTCATCTCTGAGGTCACACACTCATACACTCACATACACACACACACATACACACACACACACACACACACACACACACACACACACTCACTCACAAACACACTCGCACTCACTCATTTACAGACACACACTCACTCACTCACTCACTCACACACACACACACACACACACACTCACACACATACACACACACACACACACACACACTCACACACATACACACACACACACACTCGCACACACACTCGCACTCACACAGACAGACACACACTCACACACACACTCACTCACACACACACACACACATATACATACATACATAATGTCGAATATGCAGAAAATACCATAATATTTACGGTACAAATAAAGTATTTTAATTAGTGGCAGGCCTGATATATATCTATCATAACCATGATAATGATATTTTACTATATGAATCGTCCATAAAGCAGTTTCTGATGAGTGAGTCGTGACTCGAGCTCTCAGTGACCGTCACGGTCACTCTCGTGTCATTCTGTCCACTTCCTGTCCGACTTTTACTGCTTCCTGTGTCTGAGCGTCAAACTCTCACCGAGACCTAAACCCGTCCTGACAGCTGACCAATACTTCAGATCATTATTCATTTGGGAATGATGGGTTCAATTTAATGGCATGATAAAAGGCTTTACGTTGCCAAAGCAGTGATAACATTAAAATAAGACATTATTTACGCAATAAAAAAATAATAATGAGAGCAAAAGGTCATAAAAGTACGCAGTGATAATCACGTGCAATTAATATTCATGAGTCGTTCTCTCGTAGATCGAGTCTGAATCGATTCATTCGAAGCTCATCGAAACTGAGACGAGTCACTGAGTCTCCATCAGCGGCTGAAGCATGAAAGC
Source organism: Ancherythroculter nigrocauda (assembly GCA_036281575.1). Taxonomy (NCBI): domain Eukaryota; kingdom Metazoa; phylum Chordata; class Actinopteri; order Cypriniformes; family Xenocyprididae; genus Ancherythroculter; species Ancherythroculter nigrocauda. The sequence goes on from VTFQ01000018.1 coordinate 109,430, forward strand.
TGTGTTTGCACTGCGTTTATTTTGGAGTTAACTGTGTTCTTTGTCAATCCTCTGATTAGATTAGTGGGTGTGATGAAGTTGGGTTGGTTTACTCATCTGGATCAATAGTTCACCTTTGAAACTCTGCATACATGTGAAAGAATAGCTTATCATGTTAGAAAAACCTCCTGATTTGTTTAGGTAGTGCCCTAATTTGAGTCACAGACTGACGGGCCTCGACCTTGAGATGCTTCCCTGGAGTCTGAAGTTCTGCTGGATCACAAGAGCACTGTGAGCAACACACACACACACACACACACACACACACACCTACACACACACATACACACACACACACACACACACACACACACACACACACACACACACACACACACACACACACACACACACACACACACACACACACACACACACACACACACACACACACACACACAGATTATCTGTGACCAAAACCAACCTGTCTTCAATGCTCTGAGATGTGGGATGCAATAATACTGATAAAACTTTGGTATCTATTTATAAATATGGATAAAGTGACCAGCAGGGGGAGTGACTCTCTGTGTTCATTTATTCAGAAACTGCTTAGCCTAGATTTCACATCAAACATCTTTTACACCTGCTTGTCATTTTACTTACATGTGTTTAGTCAATAAAGAACATGTTCTCAAACATCGGCCTGCTCAGATTTTGAAGACTTTTTTGCAAGACTGTTTGATATCTAAAGTATATTTTTAAATTACTTTTAGGTTCATAATGTCATCAGTGAAACACAGTGAGCTGGACTCTCGTTCCTGATGCTCTGAAAACTGCTGTTACTGAAAATAAAATTGATGTAGAAACAATTTTTCACACTTCATTACAAAGACATTAAACATGACATTTTGAGATAGAAAGTTGTATTTTCTTGTAAAACATACTTTTTTTTTTCTTTTTTTACAGCAAAACAGAATCATTCCACTTTTCTTTTTTTTCTGACCAAATCAGACCAATATATAACACAAAACTGTAACTTTTTACGGAATGATAACAATCTCCATATTTGTGTCAAAACCAGTTGTGATTTTCCCCGTCTGCCGCCTTGAGTTCTAATGTAGAACGAACGGTCACATGACATTTACGCCTCATGTGATTGGCTTAAAAAGTTCCAAAAGTGTTCCAGCGTCAGCCGAGCAGGTACATCTGAAATACAAATTTCTGTCATGAAACAGTTTAATCATTCTCCATAGGGCTGTATCAGTAGCCAATGAGATCGCTGCTCAACATTCAAATTCTTTGCCCTCCCCCTTCCCCAGCTCCACCTGTAATCAGAGGTGATTCACGAGTGCTTGTACAGCAGCGCGTCGAGTCTATTCTGAGCTCCTCGCAGCAGCTGTAATCAGCAGATCTATTCCGCCAGCACCAAACACATCATCATCGTCCCTCATTACCGTCCCAAACTCTCCGAGAGTTGTCATGACAGAACTCTTTTCTTTTAATTGCATAGATGTTGCATCAGTGTTTGATCAGATGATTTAAACATGTCCGATTGTCTGTTCTGCTTTCCTGTATGGCCTCATTGTGTCATTAAGCACTCATATCTACACTGACAGTGCACTTTAAGCAGTCACACACACACACACACACACAGAGGCAGACAGATCACTTCTCTGAATGCTCTCTGTTTGAGTGTGCAGCGATGTGCCTCCCTCCGTTTTGAAATGACCCTGTCTTGGCTGAACGCTCACGGCTCATTTAGAAAGCAGAAGTGAAACGCACCCCTCTTTCCAAATCCCTCACACTCTACAAAAAGCTCTACTCGAACAAGACCAACAGACAAATCTGTCGTCTTCTGATAGAGCGTGTTTTCGTACAGACAGACATATGCGGCGGCTGATAGCAGCTCCTGTGGGTGTTCTCCTCCGATGCATCGCTCTCTCTCTCTCTCTTCTGCAATCTGATCACACAACGAAGCCCTAAACAAACTATGACTGAAAGGAAGTGATAAACAGCGTTTCCTGTAGAGCACTGCCTATGATAACAGGTCTCATGGACGGCAGTATGAGTCAAGGTTCTTCAAATGAAAGAGGCTTTTTTCCTTCGCCACAACAATAGCGTCGAGCCGCTGGGCTGTGGTCAGAGGTCGCGCTGGAAACAATAAAAACACACTGGCCGTTCCTGACGCGTAACATTCCTGCGGGAAAACCAAAACAAGAGTGCGATATACAACGCCTCGTTCATTCTGTCCACTGAAAACCACTGAAAACCCTCCGGTGTCGTCACTCAGGACACTTTTGGCCTGAAGTTCACACCTCTGTGGTCATCTCACACATCTGTGGCGTGTTTTAGACACACACTTCTTCTCATCTGAGCTGCAGAAACACTGAACAGCAGCTTTCCCAGGGTACAGTGATGTGATACACCACGGTACAGTGTATGTTAACCATGATCAGGAGGAACAGTCTAAACATTCATAAAAACAAGATACAGTAACTGGGGAAGCAAAATGACTTAATATATTATGTCTTGTTTTCTGAGAAATTGAGTTTTTGCTTAAAATAAGAACAAATATCTGGCAGTGGGATCAGAAAATAATCTTGTTTTAATTATTTCATTGGCAGATATTTGTTCTTCATTTCGATCATTTTTCCAGTCTTAAATCATTTCGCTTCTCCCGTAAATGTACTTGATTTAAGGTTATTATAGTTAAACATAAACTAAAACCATAAAAAAATATTTTTGTTGCTTGGAATAAAAGAATTAATAAAGGGGCTCTGTGTAGAATTCAGAAACGCTTGTTATTGGCGACACCGGTGGCCGTTAAGTGCACTGCAGCAGGGACTTCCTGCTTGTGCTCGCGCACACGTAGAGACAGAACGCCATTCAAGACCCGATATGGTGAAGTTCAGAAAGCGTCAGATCGTAGCGATGTGGATATGTTTGAACCAGCTCTGCGATTCACCGGCATCATGTCGACAGATGAGGTCATTAAAATTACACAGTTATGATAGTTTGATTATGAGACTATATCGATCTGATATTATAGTTTGAATTAATCCCTTTTCTTTGCATGACACATTGACATTACAGTACAGAATGCTCTTCGCCATTATCCTGAAGACTGTAAGCGTTCGTTTCATGTGTCACTGAACGGAAGAGAGGCTCTCGGGAGCGCGCATAAACGTAACATCCTTTGGATTTTCCCGGCAAAAACGACCCGAGTCCTTCGCATCGAAATCAGCCTACAGGCTTTCATAGACAACTGAGGAAGTCGGGGAAGGTCTCGTTTCAAGCTGTTCACACATTGGCAATGAAAAATCAATATGTGAAAATTCTTAAACTTATTTTATTTCAGCTATAGTTACCTCGACAGCATTTCTTATTTTCATTGCACTAAAATAACACAAACTAAAACTGAAATAAAAAAAAATATTTAAAAATATATAAATATTTAAAAAATATGTATATATAAATGACAAAACTTAATAAAAAATACTAAAACATTAAAATGAAAACAGAAAATATATAAAAAATAAAAAAAACTAGAATAGTCTGTCAATGATACTAAAATAACGCTGTTTAGATTTTTGTACTGGAAAATTCATAATCTGTTGATGTTATTAGTAGTTTTTTAGTTTCCCATCATGAAGCTCTTCTCTGGTGCTGTACTGGAAGGGAGTCGCTCATATCATCAGTAGCTGCTTGTGATTGTGTGATATTAAATTGTCTCTCTTTCAGCACTCTGAGTTTTGCTGAAAACAGTAACACAATGTTGCAAACGCAGCGCAGACACGCTTCAGTTTCCACCTCGCTTGACCTTTGACCTCCACAGGGTTAGCCCATCGCCGGGCTGCTGTCTCCTCGAGTGCCGGTTCTCCTCATTCGTTGCATAAGAAACAGAACAGAAATAACATGAGGTCAGCAGACAGCGTCAGACAGACGGCAGGATCCTTCAGACCTTCTGCCTCTGTTAAGAAAACTCTCCAGGCTTCAGCGGTTCAGAAGAATTCAGGAGAAATCAGACCTTCATCTGCGCATGATCACTGATATTAGACTCATTTTTTTTATAATACTTAATTGTAGTTATAATAATTATAATTATTTACAATAAATCAATAAATGACTGTGGTGATCAATATAAAAGCAAGAATATTCTCGTATTTTTTCGTATTATATATTCAAGAAACAGAAGTAAGATTGTGACGTCATATCCTAAAATATATTTTGCTTTAGTGTTTTTGAATTGGTGTGCCGATTGTGCATGTTAACTCATATATGTAACAGAGGCAAAGGCCTGAAAACACGCCGTATGTGTGTGTGTGTGTCGCTCACAGAGAAGCGTTGTGACCAGATGAAACTTGGATGTCTGATTCTGCAGCGTAATAAGATCATCTTCACATTAATACTCCTCAAATACTAAAAGAATCATTCAGTTCTGTCTGAATCCCATCCCTAACCGTAGTGCTGTTCAGATGTTTAAATGTCTGTAGATCTTCGTGTTTTGTCACATGACTCAAACCCACGCTCACAGGGCTCATGGTCCGCGCGCGCGCGTGTGTGTGTGTGTGTGTGTGTGTGTGTGTGTGTGTGTGTGTGTGTGTGTGTGTGTGTCTGTGTGTGTAGTAGTAGTAGTTATGATAACTCAGAGATTGTGAAATGAGAGTGTGAGGTGCTGCTGTAATGACACTGATTATCAGAAAATAACACTCATAGAGACGAGATAACACTCAAACATCTTCGTTTCTCCTTTTCTCCTGCAGTCATTCTCTCACACACACACACACACACACACACACTCGCGGGCGCAGACAGTGTGACAGTGTTTTCTCAGCTCCTGTGATTAGGATCTCTCGTCACTGGACCAGCCCTCTTCTCCTCAGGCTGAAATCCCCTCAGAACGTCCTTCACTCGCTGTGAGAAAACAACATGAACATTTTATCTTCACGCCAGTGATTACACGTACTCGACTTCCCTAAAGCAGCAGATACGGCTCTTCATGAGTCCTTCTCTATTTACTTTTGAATTGCTATTGAAGTCATGAAAAAGACTTTCTGCAAGAGCCGGTTTTTAGTTTTCTGCGTGTAAAGTCTGTCGTGAGAAGTGCAGAAATTGACTTTCTTAATTCCTGTTCCTGCTCTTATTGTGACTGATCCAAAAAATAAATGCTGGTCTTGATCATCATGTGACTTTCCTCCAAAACGACTTTCCTTTCCAGCCGATGTCATCAGTCCCTCAAACCTGTCTTTTGCTTTGTATCAAGACTTTTGCACGACTCTACACTTATTTTAACTAAAAATTAAAATGAAACTGGGAAAAAAGATAAATAAAAGTATTAATTTCCATTAATAATTCACATCATTTAATGACATACTAAACCATAATTGAGATTATGACATGCTAAGTGATAATTATGAGACTAAAAAGTGGAAATTATTACTTTCTATGTCATAATGATTATTTTTAAGCCATTATTTAAACTTTTAGGCCCGGTTTCACAGACAGGGCCTTAGTTCAATTAGGATATTTAAGTAACTTTTATAAACGTACACTTGAAACATACGTTACTGGTGTGCATCTTGAGATGAAACAATGGCTCTGATATATTTTAAGATATATCAGTAAGTTGATTTGAGTTAAAACATGCAGTTTAGTCTCAGACTAGCTTAAACTGGGGGTGAATGTCAATTTCAACTTTATTGTGTCATAACTTCAACTTTTATGTCATAATTATGATTTTTTTTAATAATTATTTTTACTTTTTATCATAATTATGGCTATGTCAATTATGACTTTGTCAAAATTTCAATTTTTTTTTTTTTTTTTTTACTTTTCATGTCATAATTGTCACATAGAATGCCATAATTTCAACTTTCCATCTTATAAATATGGCTAAGTATGTTGTAGTTTTGACTTTTTATCTCATAATGGATTTACAGAAGCATGATTTTTTTCTTATGTGATGGAAATGTGCTGTTTCAAACACGCATCTGATGCAGTTCTGCGTGGTTCCTCCAGGGGCGCATAAATCTCACCTTTTAGAGTGTATTTTTCTGCCTCTTAACACTATTACCTCATAACAGCAGCATCACGAGACTTCTGTAGGCTGGAGATCTGCAGCCTCCGGCGCTGCTTCAGGCCCTACAGCTAAACCTTTAAACGCATTCAGGCTTTCAGTTGGTTAAATTGACCTCCTGCGGGTGGACGGGGATGTTTTAAACGTGTGCCCCGTGCTCCACTGACTCCATTGAGATGAATCTGCTGGTGAGCGGCCGGCCGGCGTTCCTCTGCCCTAATTTAAGAGCGTTTCCTCACATTCTCATCTGTGTTTTCACAGCCCGCCGTGGGCCAAAGGGGAAGCAAAACAAATTAGCCACCATTGTTCGTAGCCCTGAGCTCTCCCAATAACAGTATTTGTGGAAACATACATGCAGGAATAACTTCCTGAGCCACACAGATTAATTGTCTAAGGACCGGGGAAATCAAGCACTTACTAGCAGCCTTACAAGGGCCTTGAAGTCCAGACTCTCTCCCGCTCTGTCATCACTGCTGTTGTGCCACATCCCATCATTTCTGAGGAAACGGGGCAAGTGTGTGTGTGTGTGTGTGTAGGAGAGAGAGAGTGAGTTGACAGTGCAGAATGCTGAAAACAGGATACGAGCTCTCAGTGAATAAAGGCCGTGTTCAGAAACATATTCACGTTTCAAATGGAGGATCTCCTGTTGACGAGTTTATGTGACTAGATCGGATCAGAGCCTCGTGAGCTGCTGGTTTCTAAAGGGATTTTCAAGTAATCGAAACATTCAAAAAAAGATGAAGCAGAATGGAGCGGAATAAAGAGGGAAAAACTTTTTTTTCATGTTTTGAAAACGAAGCCATCATGTGAAACTGGTCTCAGGGATGATATACACTCAAAAAATAGTTTGTTCAGTGAACTTAATTAAATGAGTGAAGACTTTTCCATGCAATTAGTTGACTTCAGTAAGTTAGTGTGTCATAATAACCATACTTCAGTTGTTGTGTGTATTTCTGGATCTCTGTCATGAGGGAAGAGTTCTTTCTCTCTGGCGCTGTTGACTCTGTCCTCAGAGTAAATAAATCAGTGTTTGACACACACTGCAGTGTTCTGAATCCTGCTGTTCGACGGGTTCGTTTTACAAGCCTCTGTGTTTACTGAGCTCGTCAGGATCACTGAACTCATTATGACAAGCACTGAGTTCTGTCATAAAACTCTCGTCTGATCGATACGGACCGTCGGATCATGTTTCATACTGTATGCCGACACACACCTGAGATAAGATTCCGGCTGTCGCGGCGGCGTTCCATCATGTTACAGTATTGTGTGCAAAGGAGGCATTTATGAGACGAGAAGAATATGGGTTTGTCTGGCTTCGTGTTCACATTACACACACACACACACACACACACACTCTCTCTCTCTCCTGTTCATATTACACACACACACACACACACACACACACACACACACTCTCTCTCTCTCCTGTTCATATTAATACACACACACACACACTCTCTCTCTCTCTCTCTCTCTCCTGTTCATATTATACACACACACACACACACACACACACACACACACTCTCTCTCTCTCCTGTTCATATTAATACACACACACACACTCTCTCTCTCTCTCTCTCCTGTTCATATTAATACACACACACACACTCTCTCTCTCTCTCTCTCTCTCCTGTTCATATTAATACACACACACACACACACACACACACACACACACACTCTGTCATGTAACTCAGACAGATATTTCATCATTTGAACTGGAGTCATTTCACTACAGCCAGAAGAAATGGACGTGGAGGAGGGGCTCTATAGCGCCACCTTTTGTCTAAAGTTAGGGTTAGTTTAACCTACAGTCACTAAACTTGGTACACAGCTGGACAACTTTCTAATTTACAGTCGTTCACTCCGACCAACAGGAATGTTTGAATGTGGATTTTTTGAACCAAGCTCTCAATTTTTAACTACTGGTCCAAAGGCTGTCATACAATTCACACCAATCTCAAGACACTGTTGATGCTACATTGCGGTCGGATATTGGATATCTCAAACGGTTTGGCCGTGGCGCGGCAACATATTTATGGCGAAAAATGGGAATGAGGAAGTGTTATAACTTCTGCATACATTGATTGATTTTCATGAAACTTCGGCTGTGTGTTTGTTGTAGGAGGCCGATCATATGGATGTGACTATTGTGAGTCAAAGTCATAGCGCCACCAACTGGCAGCAGAAAGTGTGTCACTTTCAAAGTTCCTTGAAATCGCCCTCTTATTTTTACCCGATTCGCTTCAAACTTAGAATAATGTCAAGACACGGCAGTTTACACCTGTGAAAGGATTCTTGATATCTTAAATACTGTTGCCATGGCAGCATGTCAAACTTTTATAATATTCTTGGGTGTTTTTGAGGCTCTTAGCATGTTTCAAATTTCACGAAACTTGACACTTGGCCAGTAGACATGGGCAAATCCTTAGAAATGGGAGGCGAGGTGGGGCTCTATAGCGCCACCTTTTGACAAAAGTTGGGGGGTTAGTCTTACCTACAGTCAACAAACTCAGTAGATATTGTTCGTATCAAGCTGGACAACTTTCTCATTTACAGTCATTAGCTTCGACCAACAGGAAGTCAGATATTTTGGTTTGAATGTGGATTTTTTTGAGTTTTTAAGTACTCCTCATAGGAGATTCATGCAATCGCCACCAAACTCAGTCAACATGAAACAAAGACACTGAAGATGCTAAATTGCGAACGATTATAGGATATCTCAAACACCTTTGTCATGGCGAGGGATTAAATTAATGACAAAAAAGGGAATCAGGAAGTGTCTCATATCATATAAAATCATTGTAATTAAGATTGTATGTTGCCCGACATGTACAGGTTTCCTGAAGCCTTTGGGGTGGGGGTGGAACCGGGGCTTTGTCCCGTCATCTTTACTTGCAGCTATATTTTTACTCTTGTGTTTTTATGCCACCTTTTTTAATGTAGCCATTCTTACATTTCTTTTACTTAATTTGTATTATTTTATCCTATATTATTTTATTTTTTATTTATTATTTGCCTTATTTAATATTTATGTTAAGCACTTTGAATTAGCATTATGTATAAAATTAACTACATGTAAATAAATGTGTCTTGTTATTTGATTAGAATTTGATTTGTTGCATCAAAATGTTTTGTTTATTGCATCATAGTTTAGTTTTCACCTTTGAATGAATGCTGTTTCAGATGTCACCCTCGCTGTCCTTTTCCCAGTAAAACCCTCGGTGATGTAATGTTGTAACACCATCGGTCAGTAGTCCGCTGTGAAGCACACATCACTGCATGATCGCCATGAATGTGTCATTCACTGGAACAGGGCCTTACAGGGTGTTTTGAGCTGCTTTTGCAAAATAAATAAAAATAACAATAAATCACAATATGTTAACTTCTGAAACTCAGATGTTTTGTGAAGTTAAAGTATGAGGTTTAACCTAGTGAATGAGGTGTGTGTGTGTGTGTGTGTGTGTGTGTGTGTGTGTGTGTCTGTCGACCTTGAGAACATGGACACCATTTATCTGAGCCTGATAAATTAATGAGCGGTCTGTGTTTGCGCTGAGCAGACTCACTGCAGACGGCGACTGAATGTGAGCGAGACACTGAAACATGACAAACCCATGAAAAAAAGAGAGAAAATAAAAGACAAAAAGGAAAGAATGAGGATGACTAGAACCCAAAGCTGTCTAATGGTGTGAGGTGATTTAGCTGCAGTGGAAACACACACACACACACACACACGTTTACTTAGCTATCTAAATGAACACAGACTACTTGTTTTTATATAATGACTACTGACTGACCCAAACTCTACCCAACAAAACACTTGGCATTTTTTAAATGAACTAAACAAAATGTAACTTTTGAAATGTAACATTCTGCACATTCTGTTGCTATGGTTACCAACTTTAGTTACACTCTTAAACATAAATGTTCCAAAAGGAAGTTTTTGCAGAAGGACCAGTTTTAGTTCCCAAAGAACCTTTCAGTTAACATTTTCTTAAAAGAACAATTTTCTCTTGTTGTGAAGAACATTTTAATAATCTAAAAAACCTTAAATGCTTCTGAAACATTCCTTGTGAAAAAAAAGTGTCTCCTTACAGTTGATATTGGAGTTGTTGGTGAACTGACGGGTCAGTGATCAAAAGAAAAAGTGCTGAATGTTTCCTTAAACTCTCACTCAGTGTTGTGTCTTTAGATGGAGAGAGAGAGAGAGAGACCCTAATTGCTTTGGAAAGGCCTAATCACTGTATCCATAATCTTTAATGGAAGTCTTGTTATCACGTATATCACTAACATCCTTTAGTAAGAGGAGGAATAAATCAGGCGGTGTCTCTCCTCCCTCCTTCATTAAAGCAATCGGCAGGTTTTCCCGAGGCTTTCATCAAAGGAACAAACAAGCCATTAAGAGCCCAGAACTCTCTGCCATCATGGAAAGACTGATTGGAGTTTAAACACACACACAGCAGCACTTTAATGATGGCTAACAGGCCTGATTGATCTGATGAAGCAGGAGTTGTTGTCAATTAAACTATCAGAGGCTCTGGATGTCCAGCAGGGATTTCAGGCTGTTCTGGTCAATATTTGAGCAGTTGTTGTCAAAGAGACACTCACTCTCGTAACAAGTCCTCAGTCTCGTCTGCTGACATGTCAGGTGAGGAAAAGGCAGGGCAGATTCCTCCGGCAGCCCGGGAAAATATCACTCAGGGCTTATTGTTCACTCAAGTGTGTTATTTGCTTTTCAATTAGTCCTAATTCATGTGGAGATGGAGCTTTTATATCGCCGTCAGCGGCTCGTCTGAACGAGCAGCAGTTTCTGCTTCACTGTCTGGGCTGTAAAATAATGACTTGAGTAAACCCAGATAAACACGAGGAGATTGTAAATAGCCAGTCTCCAAACGTCAGGAGGGTTAGTGAGGACAGGTCAGTGAACAGCTGGATATTAAGACTGAGATTGAGCCAGAAGAACATTTCAACATTTTCTCTTTTAAAGCTCAGGACTCTTGATGGAGAAAATGTCGCTTTTCTTTCATTGAATTCTTACTTTTTGTTTCTGATAAAATTGCAAGCAAAAGTATCCATTCTAGTCAGAAAAGATTAAAAAAAAAAATAATAAAATAAATAAAATTCATAAATATAAATAAATAAATTAATATATTTCCATTTTGCCATGAATATAAATAAGTTTTTATTAGATTGTATTTTATTCGATTTTTACTATTCAAACTTAATTTGTAGCCTATTTTGTATTTTATATATATACTACATTATATACTATAATACATAAAAAAAATCACGTTTTATTCAACTTGTTATTTGCCTTTTCTTTGTAATTGTTTAAGATTTACTAACGATTTCCTACTAGCAAACTTTAAATAAATAAATGTATATATTTTCATTTATTTTTGTCATGAAAAAAAACCGTCAGGCTATTTGTCTCCATTTGTTTTTTTCTTTTTTAGTTCAAAATTTCACGTTTAATTCAGTTTACTTGCATTTTCTGTGTAATTGTTTGATTTACTCGCGATTTCCGAGTGAAAATTGTTTATATGCCGGAGCCAAAAGAATAAAAGACGCGCATGCGCGGTTCATTATGTTTATTGACACTGATCAGGATTTGTGAAGCATTTCTCAATTCGCTGCTCATGTGTTGGTTTTGGATCACTCTCTCCAGCAGCTCGAGGCTGTTGAACTCTCAGATTCTCAGCTTTACAATCATTAACTACGTGATTAGCACAAACTCGAGCTGTTTGTCTTGTTGGAAGCGATAACGAGCTGAATCTGTTGATCAGAGACTTCTGGATCTCAAAGTGCTGTTGTTTCATTCAGGAAGTGATCGAGTTTAATTGATTTTAATGACTAACAGATAATCTTCATGATGACTCTATCAGCAGGATTGAGAACGAACAGATAAAAGACTAATAACACTGATAAAACTAATAACACAAGTGATCATTTATCACGTCTATTGTGTTCACATCAGATAAAGGAAATGACATCATTAATGATGCACTTTAAACCATTTCATTGTCTTCATCTTTGAGAAATATAACGCTCAGAAGACAGATGTGTTATCCCCAAAATAATGTTTATTGAATAACACAGAATATTTACACCATTTCCCGCCACAACACAGACACAGATACACCTTCATCACGTGACATTTAGATCAAAATCTACATCCATTAACTTAATAATTCTGCGCTACAGTCACAAATGTACAGTATGATACAGTATTTACAGCGCTGATGGACTCATAACTGCGGGGTGATGGACAGCTGTGAGTCCTCCTCGATGTCCAGCTCCTGGTCCGAGTCCTCCGACACCTCCGACTCGCGCATCGCGTCCGGACTCGATCTGTCCGAGTTTCTCTGCTCGCCCGAGTCCTCCGAGTCCCTCTTGCCGCTCGCGGGGTTCTCCTGTTCACACACATCCAGACATCACACCGAATTTAATTTATTCATTTAGAGGCTATTTTTTATAGAGGTTATAGATATTAATTATTCATTAAATATTAATTATACATATTTTTAGTAAATCTATAGGAAATATGATAATTATTTAAAAATGTATTTAAATATTTTGATCGTAGAATTATTTTACCGTTTAAAAGTTTCGTTTCGTTTTATTTTTATTCCTTGTTTTGGTTGTTTTAGTTTGTTTTGTTTGATTTGCTTTTTTTGTTAATAATTTATTAATACATTATTATTATTTAGAACATTAAACAGGATTTAGTATTACAGCAATAATACAACAATGTCTTTGACAGACTAAAATATTTTTGAGTTTCGTTTTATTGATTTTTTTTCTCGTTTTTAGGCTACTTTGTTGCGCAGTTTTAAATCTCTACACACGCCATGAAAAATATCAAAACGAATTATAGTTAGGGTAATGAATTAGGCCTACAACATGCACAATAATAATAAATAAAAATAATAAAATAAGGTGGCCTCTTTCAATAATAGTGTTTTTCTCAAGATTATGTCCTTCAGAATCCTGATAGATTTATATAATGTTCAATAATTCTGCTGTATTCTGTCCGGTCTCGTGTTTTGGTTGGTTTGTTTTATTATTATTTATTATTTAGAAACATTAAAATAACACATATGATTTAGGCTATTATTAATATTATTATTATTACAGTAGTCTAATAAAATAATCTTTTTCATGATTTTGACAGTAATTTTAAGCGCAGAAATGATTCTCACCTGCTTCAATCGCCTCCATTTCGCCCGGCGGTTCTGGAACCAAGTTTTCACCTGCAGAAGATGAAGTTATTACAGAACAGAACTCAAATAAATCATCAGGGATGGATGGAAAAACACTCTAGAAAATGTTGGGTTAAAAACAACCCAAGCTGGGTTAAATATTGACAAACAAGCGATTGGGTTAAATGTTTGATCAACTCAACTTTTGTTTAAAAATGACTATATGGCTGGATTAAAATGAACCCAAAATAGGTTGGAAATTAAGAATCAGACACATAATTACTGGAGGAAACAATAATAATTCTTAATAAGCAATTTCATGTTTATTGTTTAATTATTATTCATTAAACTTCTTAATAAATGTTCATTTCCAACATACTTTGGGTTCACTTTAGGTGACCAATACAGTAATCTTTAAACAATAGTTGAGTTCAATAAAAAAAACTACCCAGCAGGTTGATCAAACATTTAACCCAACCGCTGGGTTAGTCCATATTTAACCCATCTAGTGTTGTTCAGAGATGAACTCGCCTGTCTCTCGCTCAGCTGCAGCATCTTGGCGAGTCTCTTTCTCTCGGGAGGAGACAGATACTTCTGCGTCTCGAACTTCTTCTCCAGCTCGATGGTCTGGTCGTTGGAGAACCGAACCTGTCCGCCTTTCCTCTTGTGCAGAGGCCGCTGGATGAAGGGCGTCCACAGCAGCGGTTTACCTGCGGAGAAACACGTCCATGTGTGTAAATCTCCAGACCGAGTCTCTGTCTGTCAGCTTGAACATCCGCTGAAAGCTGGAGTTTATGAGCAGAAGGACTATGGCAAAATATCCGTCAATGTGTTTCCTGTTGGTTAATCTGGTGAATGGGGTGAACATCCGTCCACTGAATCCTCACAAACACACACAAACTGCGATTCATCCCGTCTGAAACACGCGATGAAACTTTACAGTATGATTCATTATAGCAATAATAATCTTTTTCTTTAACTTGACAGAGATTTCTGTCATACTCGATTTTATTCATTTCCAAGTTTCTCAAAATTCTTCAAACTATTTTCTTGATCAGTAATTAAATTCAGAGTGTTTGAATACACTAAAAATACTGGGTTAAAAACAACCCAAGTTGGGTTAAATATGGATAGACCAGCGATTGGGTTAAATGTTTGACCTGCTGGATAGTTTTATTGAACTCAACTATTGTTTAAAAATGACTATATGACTGGATTAAAATGAACCCAAAATATGTTTGAAATTAAAAATCAGACACATAATTACTACAATAATAATCAAAAGGTGAACATTTATTAATAAGCAATTTAATGCATGTTTATTGTTTAATTATTATTTATTAAACTTATTAATGAATGTTAATATATTTTGGGTTCATTTGAATCCAGACATATAGTCATTTTTAAACAATAGTTGAGTTCAATAAAACTACCCAGCAGGTTGATCAAACATTTAACCCAACCACTGTTAGTCCATTTTGAACACAATTTGGGTTGTTTTTAACCCAGTATTTTTTAGAGTGTGTGTGTGTGTGTGTGTATATATATATATCCTCAATACACACATATTTTAAAATATATTTAGCAGATGTTAAACATGTTTATATATTAATAAAATCACATTTTCAATAACAAAAAGTCAAATGAACTGATCTGTGATTTTAAGGCATGTGTTTGTGAAGCTCTCATGGGCTCATGAAGTGTTTTTTATCGAGTTCCGTGTGTGTTTTAGTTGTTTTAGCTGTTAAAGAGGTTCAGCCCATTGAAAGGAAACGAACAATCTGTAAAAAAACGGATCCCGGCTATCAGAAGTCGAGTGTTTCCTGAATATGTGTGTATTGAGGATGTGGATAAAATAATCAGCAGCGTGCACGAGTCCTGCTCCAGGAAAACATCTCACAGCTTCTGAAAGCACATTTACTCCTATCGAGAGCTCAAGATTTCCGGAATGAACGGAAAGGGTCAGGGTTTGCTGAGCACAGGCAGTTTGAACCTCAGACCAACAACATCATCTGAGGAAGAGCGAGGAGTCTTCCTCACCCCGAGCCCAGCAGCTGGAGTGTGTGAGAGCTGAATTCATGAGCTCGTGTTGATGTGGAGGATCAGGGTCACAGTAATGCGCTTTGAACTGCAGTTTCGAAATCAAGAAGAGCTTCCTCTTCAGGTCAGTCTGGTTGATATTATTAACCACACGAGCTGTTGGTAAACAGACCTCATGTATCTGAGCTTTCTTGGGCCAAACCGACTCTTGGAGACACTTTCACAGCACGGCCTGCGAGTTTAGTCATGAATTACACACATTTAGAAAACTCTTTTTTTAACCCCAGAGCTTCAGCTGGTTTGGGTGTTTGAGCCGCAAGAGATGAAAACTGTCAAAACACTCTTAAAAATAAAGGTTTCAAACGGAGGTTTTCACATTGATGCCATTTTTGGTTCCCCAAAGAATCTCTCAGTGCGCAGCTCTTAAAACTCTATGATCTACAGAAGCAGGACCTTCACTGCTCCATGGATGTTAGAGGTTCTTCCAACTACAGAACCTTCATTTTTAAGAGCTGTTCTGGGGTCAGCGCTCATTATAGCATTCTAACAATAAAAAAACATTGGTAGATTCAGACATGACAGAAAGGATTGAGATCTCACCCAGCGGGTCGTGACGGATCAGCGCGTGCGTAAAGTCTCCCACGGAGCGCTGGAACGGGTAGATGGACGCGTACGTGGCCGCGAGCGCGTGCTGGGACAGAACCGGGTGGATCGGCGTGGGCTCGTAGATCGGGGTCCGGTAGGACGGAATCAGACTGGTGAAGGACGAGTTCGGAGACGGTAGAGTCGGCGTCGGCGCGACCGGGCCGGACGTGGACGTGCTTCTGCCCAGAATGTCCTCGATGTAGAAGGGCGTCGGGTGGACCGGCGGCGCGGGCGTCGGCGCGTAAAGAGGCGCGTGCGAGTGCTGGAACTGCATGACTTCTGCTCGAGTAACTGATGTCAGTGCGCGTGGACTTCTGCTCCTGCTTCCATGTGGTCTGTCAGGTTGCGACGAGCAAAGCAGGAGGTCACTGTGAGGGAGGTGATGATGTTTCATGAGGGAGGAGAATAACGGGTCAAACTTCCTGCAGGTACACGAGCTCTGATTGGCTCTCGTAGGAGAATGACATGAAGAAGAAACCTGGAAAAGAAAGTCACCTGGATTGAACACACATTTGCGCGAAGAATCGTTCAAACATTTTCATTCAAGTCACACAAAGCCTCATAATTTAATACCAGTTCAGCAGGACGCATGGAGGATTTAGTTTATGAACATATTAGGTAACGCATTACAAGTAACGTAATGAGATTACTTTCGAGTAAAGTAGCTGCGTGAAGAATTATTCACTCTCACAACATTTTCTTTCAAGTCATAAAAACTAAAGCAAAAGCCTCATAATTTAATACCATTATGATCATTATATGAAGGATTCAAAAAGAACATATTTGCGGTAACGCGAGTTACATAATCGGATTACTTTTTCAAAACTAGCGTAAAGAATTATTCACTCTCATGCAGAACATTTTCTTGTAAGTCAGAAACTAAAGCAAAGGCCTTTAATTGTATATATGGTCATTAAATGAAGGATTCAGTTCGTTAGAGAACGTCTTTTTTCTCAAATTGTTGTAAAAAAAAATAACCATTAAAATTGAAAATTGAAGTTGAATCGCTTACATTTCAAAGTAAAATAAAAGTGAACCTGCGGTGAAATTCAGTACACTGTTTGAATTTAATTAGTGATGAAGAAAATAGTGTTGAAACTTTGAAAATTCATAAAGTCGAGTAAATTATTCTAATTATAGTCAAATTAAATTGATAAAAACAAAGACCACTCTTAAAAAAATCCGTAAAAATAGGGCACAATGTACTGTATTTAACGGAATTTTCCGTATTTATTTCTACAGGTGTTTTACCTGTAGGCTATTTAGAATTTTGCACTTCAAGTGCGCATCAGTAGCACGATTTTCTGTTTGTTTTGGCGTGCTCTTGATGCGCAGAAATTATGGCGTGAATATGATACGCACGTGTTTGATTTACGCACTTCAGCGTGCATAAGATACGCAGTTTTCGGCGTGTAAATGATACACCCCTATACCCTACACCACTAATCTACTCACTGCGTATCATATGCACGTAAAAAGTAATTTCAGCGTATAAACAGCACGCCAAATACAAACATAAACTCACACACGTTATTAATTAGTGGATTAATGAAATAAAATCACAAAACTTTAACGATAACTATGTCTAAATAATCAAACAGAATATAATCTAATATTTGTCAAAGTGTGTTAAATATATATGGATCAAACCTGCAGGAATTAAAAATAAAAAAATATAATAGGAAATAAATATAACTGACTTGATAAAACAAATAATTATTTTTTTTTTTATAAAATATAATCCTGAATTTATGTTTGTATCCCCCCCCCCCCGTTTATTATTACTATTTATTTTTACATTTCATTTTTAAACTTTTATTTATACTTTAATTTATTTATTTAGGCCTATGCATTCATTTATTTTCATTTTATTTATTTATACATTTATTTCTTTTTACTTTTCCGCGTGCGAAATGAAAATAAAGGAGGCAATATATATTATTGTTATAATATATATATTATTATTATTATAGGCCTATATATTATTATTATTATAAATAATAGCCTATTAATATTCGTGCGAAACATTCACTGCTAACAAATAAATTATATCATCTAATCAAAGCATTTGATATAAAATCTACAGGAAAACAACGTGAACCAGATCTTCCAGTCAGCCCTAATTAA
>VTFQ01000018.1:132500-160000 GCA_036281575.1 Ancherythroculter nigrocauda
TTATTAAATATTTTTCCACTCACTATAGTTGTGTACTGTTATGTTTTAATATCTATTTAACAGACTAATAATAAAGTAATATTTTATCACATTTTTTTTTTATTCAGTTATTTATTTTAATCAAATTTATTTATTTATTTATTTATTTACTCCCCTGCGGCCACTGGACCCGTTTGAAAACCCCTGGTTTACAGGATGCTGTTCTGGATTTTGAACATGATTCCTGAAGATGTGCAATAATAATATAAACTTATATGATTTATTTGTCCATAATGGAATAAATGATGCACATACAGTATAATACACTTACAGACACACTGTGGGCTTCACCTCTGACCTTTAGCTCTGGTCTTGTGTTTCTGGTCTAATTTTAGGGTGCTCTGATGTCCACGACCTTTGAAAAATGCAAAACACACACACACACACACACTCACACCGCCTTATACTAACATTAGAATGACAGTGTTTGTTTGCCGTTGCAGTTTATTCTCAGAAGATGAAATGAATCGCTCTCTCTGTTGATGTTTTCATTCACACTGTTGTGTGTGTGTGTGTGTGTGTGTGTGTGTGTCACAGGTAAGGTGAACCCCACCCAGTGCGAGGCCATGACGATGGTAGCAGCTCAGGTGATTGGAAACCATGTGGCCGTTACTGTAGGAGGAAGTAACGGACACTTTGAGCTGAACGTTTTCAAGCCAATGATCGTGAGTAAAATCTCTCCTCATCTTCAGTGAAATCATTAATCCTCCAGTCCTGATGGAAACGTTAGATTATTAGTCGTTTCCAGGATTTGAATGTCATTTTTGTGCTTCAGATTAAGAATGTCCTGAACTCGGCCAGACTGCTGGGCGACGCTTCGGTTTCCTTCACCAATAACTGTGTGGTTGGAATCGAGGCGAACACCGAGAGAATCAACAAACTGATGAACGAGTCTCTGATGCTGGTCACGGCTCTGAATCCTCACATCGGTGAGACGCTCGGGTTTATCGCCTCCTTAAACATGCACGAGTGTTTTGGACAAAAGCGTGTGCTGATGAATGAATGTAAATGTCTGTAACAGACAGCAGAGGGCGCTGCGTGTGTCCTCTAATGGAGAGCTTGTGCTGTGTGTTTGCTCAGAAACCTGCGTGATTTAAAGGGTCATGAAAGACTCGCCCCAGTGTTGAAACATGCTGCAAAAGCGTGTTCGTCCTCACACCGTCTCCTCTCTCCTCAGGTTACGATAAAGCCGCCACTATAGCGAAGACGGCGCACAAAGAGGGATCGACTCTGAAAGCGACGGCCGTCAAGCTGGGCTTCCTGACGGAGGAGCAGTTCGATCAGTGGGTGCGTCCGCAGGACATGCTGGGACCCAAATAGAGCGAGATAAAGGTGGTCTTCACACAATAAAACACTCGTTTTGATCCGTTGAGTCTTTGCCAAATGATGTCAGTGACGCCGAGAGCTTCATCAGTTCAGACGCTGCTGTGATGGACATGAGATCGTCAAACCCGTCTTAATGGATCTAAAACTACCCTGATTATTATTGTAATAAAAATCCTTTATTCTTTTGGTTTTGGGGTTAAAGCAGCTTCAGTGACTGAATGAAGCATCAGATAGTTCAGTTCAGTCATGTGCCGTTATTCACTCGTGTCTGTAAACAGATTCTCTCTGTGTTTCAGTATTTTAGTTTCACAGCACCTGTTTTCTGTACAGTTCTGTGTTTCTCTTCATCTCACTGAAATAAAGCCTGAAATCCTGCAGACTCTTCACAGCGACTGAAGCTCGGCTAATACTTTAAAACCAAACGCACTGCAGACACAGTCCTGAATCCCATCTCACGCTCTACTTCAAGTGTTTTTAAGCTAATAACCTGCTCAGAAGTGCTCCGTGTTCTTCGTGTGGTGTTGTGGTGTCAGATGTGAGCAGGGGTTTGTGATGATCCGCACCGATCTTCCTCAGGTCGATCTCTGGCATTTCACCTGCTCTGTTTCCTGACCGGCATGTTAATATTCAGAGCCTGCGTGAGTTCATTCCCAGCGAGCCTCGGGTCATATCGACTCACACGGAGCAGAGGAAGGAGGAGAGCGGCGGGGGTCAGAGCGGCATATGGTCACGCCAGAGGAGACGTGTGTGTGTGTGTGTGTGTGTGTGTGGTTACCTGGAGACGCAGGTGTTTGTGCAGTCGGGGCGAGGTGTGACATGTGGCGTCTCTGCAGGCTTCAGCTCTGGGTTTGGTTTGATATCAGTGTGTTATCATGTGACCCCTTCCTCAGGTTATATACCAGCTAACAGAACGCTCTCAGAACGTTCTGGCAAGGTTCTCTCAAAGTTAGGATCAAACGTTCTTCCAGTAATGTTAATAGAACGTTCGTTTATTCGTTCTTCTTCTCCAAACGTTAGCACAGAAACTTTAGCTGCACTGTTCATGGAACGTTTCTCTAACATTTTGTTAGTTACAATGTTACAACTTGTTTCGGAACGTTCAGAGAACTTTCTAAAGTAATGCTGCCATAATGTTTGAAGAATGATGAAATGGAATGTTCCTTTAATGTTCGAATAAGCATTTTTAGAACATTTAAAAAACTGGATGTTTTGAACGTTTCAGAAATGTTTTCTTTGTTATCTGGGTTCTGACACAGGTTAGACCGGGGCTAGTTGTCACATGGGAAAGTGTTTGTCACTTTAAATCCAGCTACACAAACACTTTCTGCAGCAGATATTAGGATATTAATATCTAAAATTAGTTCTATCATCCAAACTAACATCTCTATATCATATTTGATTTATTTCTGTCATATATTTGATATATTCATATATTTCTGTAAGTTTGTTATTGTTAATTACTTGCTACTATTAAAAATTGTTTTCGGTAACTGAAGTAAAGCCGAAATAAATTTAAAATAAAATATGGCATAAACAACTTAAACTTAACTTTGCCTTGACTGCTAACTGAAATATATGTTTACTACAACTAAAAAATAAATTAAAGCTTGCACATTACAAAATTACTCATTCTTAAACTAATAATTAAAGTGAAAACTTAGAAAAAAATTAACTTAACTTAAAAATAGAAGCTAAAATATTAAGATCTCAGACAATAAAGGAAACACAATTAAACATTCCTGAAAACAAGAATCATCTATAATGAAGTTTATTTTTTTTAATTACAAATTATTTTTGTGTTATCTTGTTCATTATCCACTGCTTCATTATAGCTGTTTCACAGATTAAATTCTACTAAAATTATGATAATAGGTTGTTATTTTGGTTGTTTCCATTGTGACAACATGCCCCGCTTTTTTTTTTAACCATAAACATATCTTTTGTTTTGGTCAAGACTTTACATGAAATTTGACCTTTAAAAATAACCCAGCCTGAGAATTATTCACCGGAGTAAAAGAATGAATGACAGCTCGCCCCGTTCATATATGTACCGATAACTATCATAAATCATCTGCATTGATTGTTCTCTCCTGTCACTAATAGAATTACATTCTGCAGACACTGCAGGATCTGATGGACGAGTAAAGTCTGAATCTGCAGACGCCACAGGCAGATATTGACTGACTTCTGCTAATGAGACTCAATCATCTCTTACATGAAGCTAATGAGCGTCACCTGAGAGCAGGAAATGTCAGAAACGCTGTGAGTGCAGAGAAATCAACATTCATACGCACACGGCCTGATAAAGGTTATTTCTGGAACATTATTGATCTGCAAATCATCTCACTAAGCACTTTTAGTGTTGGCTTTAGTGAGACTCTTCTGTGTTAAAGTGTGTTTGAAGATTGAACTGTGGAAACACATTTGTGCTTTGGTAAATCACAAAGTCAAAATTATGACTTGATACATCATAGTTATTACTTAATATGTCATAATTTTGCCTTTTGTGTCAAAGTTTTGACTTTTGTTAGGGTTTGATCATAGTTTCAACTTTTTATCTCATAATTTTGACTTTGTATATCATAATTCATATCTCCATCTCCTGCAGGGATTCATTATCCGCCGCAGTTTCTCACGCTTTTATTGCAATAAAACAGTTTGATTAGACTCGCTGCTTCTAATATATGAAATTAGAGGATTGCTGTGCCCTCTGTTATATCACATCAGAGTGAGTTATATAATACTGAACAATTCATTCAGCATGTTTTCAAAACAGTGTCTATAAAGAG
Organism: Ancherythroculter nigrocauda; assembly: GCA_036281575.1. Classification (NCBI taxonomy): domain Eukaryota; kingdom Metazoa; phylum Chordata; class Actinopteri; order Cypriniformes; family Xenocyprididae; genus Ancherythroculter; species Ancherythroculter nigrocauda. The sequence goes on from VTFQ01000018.1 coordinate 136,655, forward strand.
ATTTACTGAACATCTACACTGCAAAAATGATGTTCTTTCTCTGCATTTCTGTCTTGTTTTCCAGTTCAAATATCTAAACATTCTTACATTTACTGGAGAAGCAGAATGAATGAAGATATTAAGTCTTGACTTTCTAGAATAATGTTTGTGCTTTTTGTCCTAAACTAGAATCCAATATTATCAACAAGAGTATTTTTCATAAATGTGTTTTAAATGTTAAATTACATTTCATGTTAGGGTTACATTTGACTGCTTCATGAATTATTTTGTGTTTTAAGCCCCAGAATTTGCCTTTCAGAAATAAAAACACAATATTCACTGGAGTGTGACAACTAGCCCCGGTGTCCCGTACACAGGCAAAACAAGATATTGAGCATTTTTCATACACAAAGTGCTTTAGCAAAGGAAAAATAAATACCATCATATAAAAGTCAAATTTAAAGAGAGATAAAATGAATAAGGAAGGAAAATAAAACATAAAAATAAAAATCTGGCATATGCTTACACATGCATAGGCCTATGGTGTAAACAATTGAGAAATGACACAGTCAAGCGCAGAATAATCACTAATACTCGCTGATGAAATGAACGCAGCAGCTCTTTTCTCTCGCGTGCATGAGCGCGCGTGTGATTGGTCGCTGATCCCTGCGCGTTCACGCTCCAGTTGTGAGATTTGCGCGCCGCCGCTCGCTGGACTGAAGGAGAGGAAAGCGATAGTTGTCATACCGAGGGGCAAATAACTCACCGTTTCCAATGAATAACTGCCCCTCCGCCTCGACCGCCAGCTGACGGACTGCCCTGCGCGAACCCACGCGGACGAGGAGCGACACGCGCGCGATTGTGTGAGTAAATGTGTGTTTATTCGACGCGTGACGCGCGATCACTGAAACACCTTCCTCTCATCCTGCATCAGTCCTTCATCCTCAATCATCTCCAGGCCGCGTGTGCTCGTGTCGAGTGTGTGTGTGTGTGTGTGTGTGAGAGTGAGTGTGTGTGAGTGTGTGTGTGTGTGTGTGTGTGTGTGTGAGAGAGTGAGTGTTGATGTGAAGGTATTACTGAACCACGCGATCCGAATGTGTTTCATGAAGCGCTGTGATTTTCCTGCTTCATTCCTCACAGCATCCCTAAAGATCATGTCTGTCTGTCTATCTATCTATCTGTCCATCCATCCATCCATCCCTCCTCACTCACTCTAACCCTCTCTCTCTCCCTCTCTCTCCAGCAGTGTCCGGCTCCGGTCGAGGTCCGGTCGAGTATGGCGCAGCCGGGCTCGTGTGGTCAGAGCAGTAATGGAGTGGCTGATGAATCTCCCAACATGCTGGTCTACAGGAAAGTAAGTACAGCAGATCCATAATCTCCTGAATCACAACACGAGCGATCCCGTTCAATCGTCCGTCTTTAGATCGGTCAGAGAACAGATTTGTGCTTTAAAATCCGTCTGGTTTTGACTCGTGGAGAGCTGGAGTTTGCAGGAATGATGTCAGGTGATGTTTGGGACACTGAGGAGATGGAGGGATGTTGACCGGCACACAACATTCCCAGAGTGTGGATGTGATTCGGGTCGGGTTTGGAAAAGGCCTCTGGCTCGTGTCGCTCCTGTTCCGCTCCGGTCAAAGCTTTCTGTCACTCACTGGCCGTCCAACAGGAGCGTTTCCCTGCGGGAGGATGTTCGGACACTGGAGTGCTGACGGCTGACGCTGTGTGTGGGAGAGCGGATCGGAGCGGAGCGGAGCGGAGTGTGTCTGTGGGTGGTTTGTGCAGCTCTGGTCAGAACTCTGAGTGTCCGTTCTCAGTCAAGCCTCGGATATATTTACGCTCCTCTGAACGAGAAAGTATGGAAGCTTGTTTCCGACACGGAATAAAAAAGGTAATTATGTTGTTTTGAGAAATCCAGTTGAAGCTGCAGCTTCTTCTGAGACCAGAATTATAAAATGAGTGCGACCCGAACCGCTAAACCCGGCTCAGACCTTCAGACTCTTCTGACGCGGGTCGCTTTCTAAAGTTTCGTAAAGCGGACGATCAAATCTACGAAAAATCCCATAGACCGTCCGTCTCTCTGTCAACATGCAGAAACATGCTAACAATGTGTGAAATCCTAGCAACATACTAACCCAGCTGAAAAAATACTATAGTAATTTATATTAATACTATAGTGTTTTTGAACCATACTATAGTAAAGTACTTGAATGAATTTGTTGTGGTAATTCTATAGTTGCTGTGATAATATAACAACTATAGTAATATAATCAAATTACCCAATACTGTACTCAGTTTTCTATAATCTATACGGTGTATTATACTACAATATACACTACAGTAAAAACTAAAGTATACTACAGTATTTATTACAGTTGATCAGTTCACTATAGTTAATACTACAGTATGCTGAAGGATTCATTAACAAAGTGTTGTAAATACTATAATATATACAGTATACTACAATTTACTATAGTATGGTTCAAAAACACTATAGTATTTGTTGTATTGTCTGTAATTTGTTTTTTAAATTTCTTTTTATATAACAACAATTATATATATTGGTAATTATGCCCTTTGAAGGTTATTGGACACTGTGAAATTTGTGTTCTTTAAAGGTGCCCTAGAATTAAAAATTGAATTTACCTCGTCATAGTTGAATAACAAGAGTTCAGTACATGGAAATGACATACGGTGAGTCTCAAACTCCAATGTTTCCTCCTTCTTATATAAATCTCATTTGTTTAAAATACCTCAGAAGAACAGGCGAATCTCAACATAACACAGACTGTTACGTAACAGTCGGGATCATTAATATGTATGACCCCAATATTTGCATATGCCAGCCCATGTTCAAGGCATTAGACAAGGGCAGTCAGTATTAACGTCTGGATCTGTGCACAGCTGAATCATCAGACTAGGTAAGCAAGCAAGAACAATAGTGAAAAATGGCAGATGGAGCAATAATAACTGACATGATCCATGATATCATGATATTTTTTGTGATATTTGTGAATTGTCTTTCTAAATGTTTCGTTAGCATGTTGCTAATGTACTGTTAAATGTGGTTAAAGTTACCATCGTTTCTTACTGTATTCACGGAGACAAGAGAGCCGTCGCTATTTTCATTTTTAAACACTTGCAGTCTGTATAATGCATAAACACAACTTCATTCTTTATAAATCTCTCCAACAGTGTAGCATTAGCCGTTAGCCACGGAGCACAGCCTCAAATTCATTCAGAATCAAATGTAAACATCTAAATAAATACTGTACTCACATAATCCGATGCATACATGCAGCATGCATGACGAACACTTTGTAAAGATCCATTTTGAGGGTTATATTAGCTGTGTGAACTTTGTTTATGCAGTGATAGAGTCGAGGGCTCGGGAGGGGGCGGAGAGCGCGAGATTTAAAGGGGCCGCAGCCTGAATCGGCGCATTTCTAATGATGCCCAGTTAAAAAAAAATTAATTAAAAAAAATCTATGGGGTATTTTGAGCTGAATCTTCACAGACACATTCAGGAGACACCTTAGACTTATATTACATCTTGTGAAAAAAACGTTCGATGGCACCTTTAAGTTTGTGACAAGCACATAAAAATTATTACTTTTTTCATTAGAGTAATAATAAAGAAGCCGTCCTACATTCATTAGTGCTGGAAAACTGCAACATCACCCCAAAAAAAAAAAAAAGAGAGAGAGAGAGAAATGAATAGATGTATAGACATCGGTATCGGCGAGTACTAGAAAAAAAGAATCGGTACTCGTACTCGGTCCTTAAAAAATGGTATCGGTGCATCCCTAATAGAAACATGCTAACAGTGTGTTAAATCTTGTTAACAACATGCTGGCATCATGTTAAGTCATGTTAGCAATTTGTTATAACATGTTAATAACATTTTATTGATTCCTGAGTAAACTCTTCAAACGTCACGTGTTATTTCAGACTCTCAGGCGAGGCTTTGTCAAGCCAACATCAGAGTTTGTCATCAAACTAGTCACGACTTCTTACCTCACAATTCTGACTTTTTTCTTGCAATTGTGAGTTTATATCGGACGAATTATAACTTGCGGTTTCCAAATTTATATCTCAAAATTCTTAGAAAAAAGTCATAATTATTATAAACCTGGAATTGAGAGAATTAAAGTCAGAACTGTGAGATAAAAAGACGCAATTGCTGTTTTGTCTTTTTAAGACCCGTTCACACAACGATACAGATATAGCTGTAAAAATCATTGTGAATATAACAGAATAGCAGAGTCACAGCGAGAACGACATCATTCAGCGTCTGTCGCACTAGATCCGTTATTCCTGAATGACTAAATGAAGTGGAACACATTTATTTCTGTACAAAAGTGAACAAAAGATTTGTGATGTTAAAATGCTTTTTGAGGATGATGATGATGATGTGGCTAAATTCTGTTTATATTGAATTTGATGATTTTTAAAAGTTGAACTGATGATGTTTTTATTGTTTACATTCATCATGTGTTTCCCGGCCGTCAGCGCTCGAGTCACTGAAAGAGTTTAGAGGACAGTGATCGAGTGTCTGGTGCTCATGACCCTAAATTACTCTAATTATATATTATTATATATTATACATCATCATCAGTCCATCGCTCTTCTCCTGAACTGAATCTCGTCTGACCTCTTCATGTGCAGTTGTTGTTTCTTCACTTGTAGTTCGTCTCAGTGTCTTCAGTAGAGATCTTTATTTGAGTTTAAAGTCATTTGTTCTGAACTAAATGATATTAGGCCACTGTTTCATTTAGAAATTTCTTTTTTTTAGATATTGTGTCTGAAAGAGCTTATATAATTGCTATATTTTTAATATTCTTGTAAGAAAAATATTGTTAAATTATTGAACTTGTGTGTTTTTACCCGTCAAACTTAAATGTCAGACCTGCTCTTTTGAAAGCGCACGCTGACAGTGTCTGTCGAGGTGAGTGATTTATTAGAAAATAATTATACGTTATTAGATGTGATCCGGGGTCGCCTCGAGCTAAACCCGGTTCCGCTCGGCTTAAATATCACGTCCTGAAGTAGTTAATACGAGTTTCTGCTCCTGGACGTGCCTGTCGACGATCTCCTCACTGAATGCCAATCAGCTATTTTGGTGCTCATGAGAGAGTGACAACTTTCCTCTGGGATTTCACTTAGTTGCCATTTAACAAACGCATTTCCCAGAGCGACTTACGGCTATTTGTAGCTGCAGGATGCTGGAGCGGAGCTGATCCGGTGGGATTATTTCTGCACAACCTCGAGTCTGGAACAGTAACTTTATTGTTAGCGGCAAAGACCGATTTTCTCCGTCCTCATCTGTCTTCAGTGTGTGATGCTGCTGTTTGAGTTCTTCTCTACATCAGTGTCAGTGTTTCTGAACTCCATCTTGAGTTTCTTCACAATGTTCCTCATTTAAATAATTAATGCGCAGAATAAAGGGGCGGGGCCTGGTTGAGTTAGTTAGTAGTGTGTTGAAACTGGCGGTTATGGTAAGGGGCGGGACATTTCCCAAACACCAATCACAACACACTGCTCCAGCCGACCAATCGGAGCACATTGAAGGAGGGGCTTCATAGAGACAGGAAGTAAACAGAGCGTTACTGACAGACTGGGAAGAGAGGAGCTGCTGAATAGTTCTGCGATCTGCAGTATGTGTTCATGTGTTAGAAATGACAGATCTGTCATCGTTCACTCAAACGGTTTGACTTTCGTCCTTCAGCTGAACACGACAGGAGAGTTTTCTTGGCCTGGTTTAGACAAACTCTTTCTTGAAGAGGTTCTCACAGGTTTATGGCGCAGGTCTTGTTTTCTGAGAGGATTGTGACTGAGCTTCATGATTTATTCAGTGAGCGGGAGATTACTGACACGGCTTCATTTTCAAATTCATAATGTCCCAAGAGGCAAATATGAAAGTAGTTACATCCGATTAGTTGAATCAGGACACACGGCACTTCCACAAGACTCACATATTCACACCAAAATCAACAGAAAAATATGATTTTGCCATTCAGGTTTTGCTCTTCTCATCACCACTGGATTGATTTTGTGTGTGATTCTCTTGATTCTCATTAGATATTCTACAGCAGAGTCTCTTCTGCTCACCAAAGCTGTGTTTATTTGATCAAAAATACAGTAAAAACAGTGAAATATTTTTCCAATGTAAATCAGCTGTTTTCTATGTGAATATATAGTAAAGTGTAATTTATTCCTGTGATCAAAGCTGAATTTTCAGCATCATTACTCCAGTCTTCAGTGTCACATGATCCTTCAGAAATCATTCTGATATGATGATTTGTCATAACATTTCACAATATTGCTGCGTTTTTGATCAAATAAATGTAGACTTGATGAGCATAGAGACTTCTTTCAAAAACAAAAACAAAAAATCTGAATAAATTACAGGCAGATTCTGTCAGCTTATAAAATAAATCATTGTTTTTGCATTAATGAGTGATTTTTGTCTCATTTCCCAGTACAAATATCGAAAAATTCTTAAAACAAAATAAATTGACATTAAGATATTAATTCATGTTTTCTGAAAAGAAATTGAGCAAGTTTATGCTTAAAACAAGAACAAATAGAGTTCCTCAGGGATGACGCATTTTTGTAGGCAAAACCCGGAAGCGAGTTAGCATTTTAGGACTTCCGGTTCCAACGCCGTCAAGTCTATGGGTTTTTGCTAAATCGCCTGAAATAAGGTCTGTGGTAAACAAAGCCTCTAAATACTTTCACGTTTTGATCTATGACATAAAACACACCAGTTATAACCCACTTGTGATTTTTTTAAAACTTTTACTGTCTTAAAATCGGCGGTTGCTAACAAATTTGCTAAAAGGGACTACTTCCTTTGGCGGGGACTTTAGATGTCATCATTAAAAACGGGACATTTGGACAGCATTTCTCATGGAAAAGTGGATAAGTATTCATAAACAGCGCAGATCATAATCAGCGAGCATGTTTTTAAATAAAGTTGTTTTCTAAATAAAGTTTGAGGAAGCTTGACGACGTTGATCAGCGACTATGGTGTGCTGTAGTCCGTTTATAGCCTACTGTTAGCCTTTTATATCTGACCACTTTATTTAGGCTTCAAAATCTATAAATGTTGTGTTCACTTGTAAAGATTATCTTGATAGACAAAACGTGTAAGTGTCATAACCCTTTGTTAAACACAGAGCTTATTTTCTGCGATTTTCCAAAAGTCTGTGGGAAAAATGCATAGGCTTTCGATCGAGGGAACCCGTGCGCCGCTAACTTCCGGGTTGGCCTACAAAAACGCGTCATCTCTGAGGCACTCTATTCTGCTAATGGAAAACCAGATTATTTTTCTGACCTCATTGGCAGATATTTGTTCTTGTTTTAAGCACAAACTTGCTCAAGAATTTTCCGATGTTTGTGATGGAGAACAAGACGAAGGAAGGAAATCATTTGAGTAAAATGAAGTATCTGTCCGTGTCCGTGTGTGTTTCTGTCTAATCCTCCTGCGGTTTGTTGTTCACGGTCTGATGTCCTCGTCTTAATCGTGTCTTTGTAGTCTCGTCTCAGCTGACAGACTCAGGTTCAGATCTCTTGACCTTCACACAGTGACCGGCGCGTCTTCAGATCCGAGTGTTGCTCTCTTAATGCTTTAAAGATCAGGAACGGCTGAAATCTGCCCTGAAGGGGACAATAAAAGCTTACTAAACTAAACTAACACTAGATCAATGGTCTGATCAGTGAGTTTAATGTTCTGTGTTTGAATGGTGATGCTCATGTTCACGTGTCGTTTCAGTCCCATCATGCATCAGCTGAGCTCAGATTTACCCTCCGCCAGCGCTGGAAAATGCTGATTGATTTTCAGAGATTGCATTCATTATAATTAAATAGATCCCAGTCCAGAGCTCTTCTTAGATTAATGTCAGGTGTTAATGGATTAAAAAACGCTTTAGAGCTCTAATCTTCTGATTTACACCTGAAGCACACAGAAATCAGATCGCTCTGTGAAACGGTTGAGGAAGAACGAGTCTGTTGATGTTGTTGGAGTCGTAATGTTGTCTAAATCACTTTTCTTTTCTGTGAAAATCACAGTTTACTTCGCAGTATAGTTGAAATATTAATTCATATGCCATCCATCCTGTCTAGTGTGCGAGAGCAGCGTTAGATTTATCTACAGTATTACTTTATTCTCTCAGTCAAAAGACTCTTCTTTCAAACATCATCGTATCCTTGACCGTTTCCTCCGCTCCAGAGATCTGAACTGATTTCATCTGCGTGTGTTTTTCCTGGGAATCTGAATCGATTTGTGCTGGGAACGTTTCTCCCGATCGCTTTGAAAAGCTCATAATCAATACCTCAGCTGGCGAAATAATGCATCAAACGAGGATGTTTTTATTGCCACTCCAACACAGAGACAGACATGCATATTCAATCAGAAGAGCAGAAGCAGCCAATTAAACGCCGTTACGGCACTGATGCTCTTTGATGAAGCAGGTACATGTCGCCTCAGGTGATGAACGCAGCGATCGCTCGCCGTTTCTGACGGTCACATTGTTGTATATTAATTATTACTGTGGTTTGGATGATTTTATTATGGCTGAACCGGGGTTACGGTCAGGTGACAGATGACGAGAAATGTTATATTTGCTTTGTTTTGACTGACTTTATTAACTGTGCATTGAAATCAATGATAAACCACACTGAGTGTGTTACAAACTGAAGTGTGTGTGTGTGTGTGTGTGTGTGTGTGTGTGTGTGTGAGACTGCTGAGTCACTGCTGTTTATAGTGCTGGTGTCTGAGGCTCAAAACTGAGCTTATAGAAACACACACATGCACAAGTAAAAGAGCGTGTGTGTGTGTGTGTGTGTGTGTGTGTGTGTGTGTGTGTGTGTGTGTGTGTGATTACTGTGGGTATCATCTTCTGTTCTGACATTTGCATTTCTCTTCATTCTCTCAGCGGATTACCCAGCATGCATCACACTGTGCCGTCAAGAAAACAGAAAGAGAGAAAATGTGTAAAGTGTCAGAATCAGAAGCGTCTGATAACCGTGATCTGTGATGATCTCGGGTTGATTTTCAGTAAACGGACAGATCAGATTTTGTTGAAGCAGTTTTGGTTTATTTGCTCTTGATTTTCATTTGTTCACATCCTAATAATTCATCAATAATCACTCATAAATCAATGAGAAGTTGGAACAAAGACGATCCGATCTTAAATAATCCGTTAAAGAGAAGATTTATCGTTTCACACAGTCGTGACTCTGAGTTCAGCTTTAATGCGTTCAGTTACACTAATGAACGATTACAAGTATTTATCTTATGAATAAACATCAGCTTTACAGAAATCATGATGTTAATGTTTTTAATATCTTAATATCTTCATGATTAGAGCTGGACGATAATATAGTTTCATTTTGAGAAGGTTAGGATAGGGTTAGGGTTAATTAACACATTAATATAATGAAGTTTACAGCAGTGATATGAACTAACGCTAGTTGTGTGTGTGTGTGTGTGTGTGTGTGTGTGTGTGTGTGTGTGTGTGTGTGTGAGCCTGAAGGCACGTGCTGCACCTCACACTCACCTCACTTAAAAATAGAAATGCATCCTGTTGCCCTTGACAACCGCTGACAGCTGCCTCCTCCAATCAGAAAGCATCTCTCAGTCTCAGGACAGTCGACTGTCGGGCTTGTAACTATTTCCCATAATGACAATGAAGTGTGGTTTTTGGACCATTAAGATGTGTTGTGTTGTGACATTCTGTTCGTTAATGACCCCCAAATGCATAGAGTAAAATTAAACTTTATTTGTAAGTTTGTTTATTATTATATATGTTTTTTAAATGCGCATAAATTAAACTTGTTCAAAAGCACTACCACAGCTTATAAATACTAAATTATTTTTTTATTTATTCATTTATTTGCATTCCAGTAATAGGAATTTATTTATTTATATTTTTAAATGAGTGCAAATTAAACGAGTTAAAAACATAATGCATAATTAATAAATTAATTAATTGACATTCCAGTAATATGTATTTATTTATTTTATTTTAAATGAGCATAAATTAAAGTATTAATTCACTTTAAAATGAGAGTTACCCCAAGGTCTGGTGGAAGCTAGATATTTTACTTCATAACTTGTTAAATATTGATATTTTTCTTACACAAACGCTTCGCTTCGCTTCAGGACTTTATTAACCTGATTGTGTTCATCAGAAGGAAGAAAGTCTTATACACCTTGAGTGAGTAAAGCTTGGGATCATTTTCATTTGAAAGTGAACTAATGCTTTAAACCAGTACAAAAACACTACCACAATGTTTAAATACTATTTTATTTATACATTTATTTATTTGCATTCCAGCAATGGGAATTTATTTATTCATTTACGTTCCAGTCATGAGTATTTGAATAGAGCTTTATTGTCCAATGTAAACAATCACAGACCTGATGAATCGAGTGTTTTGTGTCATGAGGTGTGTGTCAGGTGTCCTGATCATCATCTGAAATCTCTCGTTCACAGTGGAGACGAGCCGTTATCTTTGTCTGATTATTTTCATCACATCAGAAGATCAGCTGGAAACAACAACACACAGATCCAGATATAAAAACATTTCAATAATGTAAAACATCTTTCTGAAGATGTGAGTGCTGTTGACCAATGCAAATATAGTAGAGCCAAAAAAATCACAATATGGATAATGATCATAATAAATGTCAAATCTTTATTTCTTTCCAGTGAAAACTGTAGAAAGCAGATGGTTAATTGTGGTTTCATCATCAGAACATGACAAACAGCTGAACATTTCACAAATGAATATTACATGTTTTGTCCTTTAGACATTTCTAGTAGCTTGAGTTGGGATACAGATGTAAGTTTATGTTAATTAATAAAAACAGTAGAGCAAATGAGGCACAGACACCTGCAGAGCTGAAGGAAAAATGCAGTCTAGTAGAAGGGAAGTTGTTGTGCGGTTGTTTCCTTTTTACTAGACTGAATTAATAAAAGCTAACAACCTCATTTTTACAGGGTTTTCCATAATATTTGGATCATGTTAAGCACAGGTAGAGCCACAAAAACTGTGATTATATTCTCCTATATTCCTTTGATACATTTAATGTCTGCATTAATAATATAATAAAATTCAGTATAAATATTCCTCATTTCTGCCATGGTTTCAGTTAGTGTCACTACAGTAAAAACATGGTAAATGTTGGTGATTTGTGGATTGAAAATCCTCGTCCCCGTGTCATGTGACTCAGTGTTTCTGTGTTTGAGAATGTCAGCGTTGGTTAACAGCGTTTCCAGCGTGATGGTGTTTCTCCAGGTTGGTCTCGGTGGATTCAGATGGACGGTAAATATCTCTCTCCTGTGAGCTCGGGCTAATGAAGTGATATTATGATAATGGCTGGTTCTGAATGGTAATTACACCTGTGAACTGCAAACGTCCCACCGTCTCTCCGTAATGCACACCGCTCGGGTCCTGTGAGTGCAGCTTACTGTGATGAGAGCGGTTAATGCTGTAACGGCTGTGAGGGAGTGTGATGTGTTCCTGTTGTGCTCCTGATGTTGTTTTGTCGTCTCCTACAGCAGGTTTTACATTCATCCAAGGTCAAAAACACTTTATTCTCTCATAATATCCACTGCAGCATCAGCTCTTTTCTCTCAGTGTCTGAAACGCTTCCATCAAAGATTCGGCCTCTCTAAACCCCGCCTCCCTGAGAGCTGCTCTGCTCTGATTGGTCAGCTGGACTCCTGCTGGAGGGACTTTGAAATGCTTTTTAAGCTCAAACAGCAACATTACACACTAAAGAAAGATGATTGTGGAAAAAAGCAGAATAGATGAATAGATAAACATGTGTTTAGCACTGCAGAGTCTGAGAACAGCCGGATGTTGTGAAATCAGATGTGATCAGGAGCTCAATGATATTTGTAATTCTAAATATTAGTTTGTCATTTTGAGAAGAAACTGAAACTCATTCCCCGTGACAGCGCTGACATCAGAGCCTCGATAGGAGGAGCTGATTCGTGTCTGGGAGAAGAACATCTAAAGTGTGGAACTGAAGCACTTTGAAATGGTAAAAGATGATCCAAAAAAATTTAAGATGCAAGATCAATTTCTTATGTTCAATTTTTCTAGCGTCATTTGATTGAGACAGACAGTGAGGGTCAGATATTCCTGAACCTCCTAAAAATGTTATTGACCAGTTAGTGACAATATAAACACATGATCAAAACACTTGAAGCAACATTTAACACCAGTTTACTGTAATGCAGGTGCTTTTACAAATGAAACGGGATATTCACCTGACATGAGTTCACTTTAACCCTGTTAAAGAAGAATATGATCAGATCAGACTGCTTCTGTTTCTCACCAGACGAGCTCCTGCTGTTCTCTCTCAGGTCCTGTGCAGAGCAGTTCAGTCTGCAGGAGAATGTAGGTGACCTTGTCTGGAACTCAGTTCTGAATTATAAACATCTCACAGTCCGGCAGAAACGCAAACTTTAATATACACACACACACACACACACACTGCACTGAAGGTGCGACTCTGTCCTGATGATTCAGTCAGTCTGATGCATCTGATGCTCAGTGTGTGTTTTAATCACTGTCCTGGTTTCCAGAGGTGCGTTCCTCTGCAGTGTTACACAACATGACCAATCACACGTATGCTTTTGTAAATGTGATTCCTGATGAACACAATCTCCCGTGATCCGATGAGTCTCTGATGCCCTCAGAGTGTCTGAACAGAGTCTGGAGGAGATTCATCATCCGCTTCATTTTCTTCTGTGATGCTTTATGTGTTTATGAGGCTGTTTCTGCAGAAGGGATTCATCAGCTGAACACTGGAATACACGCATTCATATTAGACGTGTTAAAAAGTGAGAGATGATTTGGATGTAACGAAAGATATAGAAAGTGTTTTTTCCACCTATCTGAATTATACACGATTGTCCAGCTGACAGGGAACGTTCTGGCAAGGTTCTCTCAATGTTCTGGAGAAACGTTCTTCCAGTAACGTCAATAGAACGTTATTTCAAAGTTATCTGGTGTTTAATAATGTTCTCAAAACGTTAGCCCAAAAACATTACTTATACATAATTCATGGAGCGTTTTTTATTTCTGTAATGTTTTAATTGGACGTTTGTCTAATGTTTTTTAAATGTTACTTGTTTCAGAACGTTCAGAGAACATTCAAAAGTAACGTTCCCATAATGTTTAAGAAATGATGAAATGGAATGTTCTCTTAACGTTCGCAGAACCAAGAAAAAACGTTTTAAAAACTGGACATAACTTAGTGGGAACGTTGGCAAAGCGTTCTTAGAACATGTTTTTGTTAGTTGTGTGTCACAGTGTTTTTCCTGTAATCCATCGGTTGATCTCACAGTAACAGACTGTCGTTCTGGACGTCCGGCTCGTTCCGTTAGCGTTCATCAGCCTCATTCTTAATTATGCAGCTCCTCCGGGGAGACGCACAGAACGGCCACTGTCACATGGGAAATCATGATTTTTATGAACTTTAAAAAATAGAAAAATAGAGCAAGAGAGAGAGAGTATGTATTTTACACAGTCTGCATTTGATATCTGCACTGTTGTTTATGACGGGAATCTGAGAGCAGAATTCAGCGGTGACTAATCGAAACGCCTCTGATTGGTCGCTGCGTTCATGTGCTCAACGGTGTGATTGGTTATAATGCTCAACACCGCAAAAACACATGAAAAGAAATCTGATGATGCGGCGTGAGCAGATCTCAATGTAACGCTGCAGTCGACGCTTTCATTTATTTTCTCATCTCGCATTAATCACGACAGCTGTCATAGATTACGGTTAATTGAGCGGGGGGTTCAGAGTCAGTGCTCTTCAATGGAAAAGATCATTTCTGACACTTCCACAAACATGTCACCAGTTTAACTGACTTAACTTTAACTAACTAGTTGTTTAAGTTTTTCTTCAGACTGTTTTCCCATCGTGACTGTAGAAGAGATTCACGCTTGAATTGCCGGGATTCAACATGCCGTCTGATGCATTTCAACACGCGACGACACACAAATCAGATTGTGTCCAGATGTGTGTGTGTGTGTGTGTGTGTGTATGAGATATGTCCCTTTTTTTAACAATATGCATTGTTTCAAAGCAGCTGTACAGAAAATCTTGTGTTAATGTTTATAATATCTTAATTTCTTCATGCCTTATAGTCACATTAGAGCTGGATGATATATATACAGTACAGTCCAAAAGTTTGGAACCACTAAGATTTTTAATGTTTTTAAAAGAAGTTTCGTCTGCTCACCAAGGCTACATTTATTTAATTAAAAATACAGTAAAAACAGTAATATTGTGAAATATTATTACAATTTAAAATAACTGTTTTCTATTTGAATATATTTCACAAAGTAATTTATTCCTGTGATGCAAAGCTGAATTTTCAGCATCATTACTCCAGTCTTCAGTGTCACATGATCCTTCAGAAATCATTCTAATATGCTGATCTGCTGCTCAAGAAACATTTAATGTGTACAATATTTTTTTTTCAGGATTATTTGATGAATAGAAAGTTCAAAAGAACAGTGTTTATCTGAAATCTAATCTTTTGTAACATTATAAATGTCTTTACTGCCACTTTTGATTGATTTGATTGAATGCATCCTTGCTGAATAAAAGTATTCATTTCTTTAATTTCTTTTAAAAAAAATAAAAATAAAAATTCTTACTGACCCCAAACTTTTGAACGGTAGTGTATAATGCTACAGAAGCTTTGTATTTCAGATAAATGCTGTTCTTTTGAACTTTCTATTCATCAAGGAATCCTGAAAAAAAAGTACACAACTGTTTTCAACATTGAAAATAATAACAAATATTTCTTGAGGAACTAATCATCATATTAGAATGATTTCTGAAGGATCATGTGACACTGAAGACTGGAGTAATGATGCTGAAAATTCAGCTTTGATCACAGGAATAAATTACTTTGTCAAATATATTCAAATAGAAAACAGTTATTTTAAATTGTAATAATATTTCACAATATTTCTGTTTTTTTACTGTATTTTTAATTAAATAAATGTAGCCTTGGTGAGCAGACGAAACTTCTTTTAAAAACATTAAAAATCTTAGTGGTTCCAAACTTTTGGACTGTACTGTATATATTACAATCTGTTATATAGTTACAGTCTGAGACGACATAAACAGACAGTTGAGATTTGATGGATGAATGTGGATGAAGTTGGACATAATTATATATGCAACTTTATATAAATATCTAATTTTTTGTCTCATTGAATACTGTGATGCATTATTATTCCTGTAATTGTTTATGTTTACATTCATGCATCTGTCAGACGCTTTTATCCACATTGCATTTCAAGGTATTTATTTTATATCAGTTCATGTATTCCCTTAATTAATTCAACCCATTCAATTAATTTGTGTTTTTTTGTTTTTTAAACATGCAACAACACACATTTTGCTATAAATCACCTGAATGATTGCCAGTGTAAATGTGCTTCAGACGCTGGATTATTCCACAGAGCTCGACTGAGATCCTTTCTGTCTAATCATGAGAAATCACTGTCAGCTTTCATCAGTATTGTGAGTTTTTAAGCTTTATAAGTCACTAGACTGAGGTTTGCTGTCTCTCTAGTGTGAGTTCTGTCCATTTCTAGTGTTGATCAGCTGGACGCGAGTGTCTGACCAGCGCAGTGAATCAGTCTGAAGTGTGATCCGTGTGTTTGAGCATCAAAAGACGCTCTCGGATGGAGAGGAGAATCTGCTCGGGGTCGAGAGCAGGTGACATGAGCGAGTGAACTTGTTTTCTCCTCTCGGACGCTCTGACCGACGCCGGTCTCTCTCTGATGAGTTCATTCATCTCAGTGTGTGAGATTACAGAAGTTTAGCTGTCAAAATGACATCATGCATGCCGATTGGTCAAGCATTTGGACACATTTCTGGATGAAAGATGATGGGTTGTTTTCTCAGAAGAGCAAATGTTAAATTGGTAACACTTTACAGCAAGATTCAGTTTGTTTCTTCAGTCACTTCTTGGCTGGAGTGTGAGTTTGTGTGAGAGCCAAACCAATCAAACGGCTCCGTCCGGCAGAGTGCCAGCCAATCGGAGCGTCACACCTGCTGCTGGCTTAACTCCGCCCCCCTGGAGTCTCTCAGCATCCCAAATGTCATTTTGTTTTGGAAGATTAAGAGGGATTTTCAGCCCTGCGAGCGGCTGTGAGGTGTGAGAGTTTAAACAGCCGAACAAACCCCTAGAAAGTCATCTTTGTGTTGGTTATGAATATTAATGTGTGTGTACGTCATGAGTGTTGATGTGTGTGTGTGTGTGTGTGTGTGTGTGTGTGTGTGTGTGTGTGCACTGCTGTGGAGCAGGTTTAGAGTCTGTGCTGTCAAGAGTGAAAGTGAATGTGAGTACAACACTATGTTTAATCACACAGAAATTAAGCGTAATTACACAGAATAGGAGGCTAATTATGAAGCATGTAATTACTGTGATTGTTCCAGACGTCAGGCTGTGAAGCTGATCTCTCTCGCTCTCTTCCCGCTCTCAGATGGAAGACATCATCGCTCGCATGCAGGACGAAAAGAACGGGATTCCCATCCGGACCGTCAAGAGCTTTCTGTCCAAGATTCCCAGTGTGTTTTCAGGTGTGTTCAGATGATCATTCCTTCATTAACCCATGATCCAGAGCTTCATCTTACTTACACACAACAGCATTTCTGTTGTTTTTATTTATTAATATGTGTCTTTATCTATCTATCTATCTATATGTATGTATTTATTTATTTATTTTTATATATTTATATTTATTTATTATGTTTGTGTGTGTCTGTAAATTATATATATAATTTACAGATGCATATAAATAAATATTTATAAATAAGTAAATAAAAATATACACATTTATATTTACATATATACATATTTATTTATATATTTATTTATTCATAAATATAAATAACAAAATAAATGTATGCACACAGACATATTTATATCCATATAAATAAATAAATAAATAAATATACAGTATATACACGTCTATATTAACATACACACATAAATAAATAATTTATAAAAAAAAAAATATATATATATATATATATATATATATACACGCATAAATATTAATTTATTTATGTTTATTCATGTGTGTGTGTGTATGTATATATATATATATATATATATATATATATATATATATATATATATATATATATATATATATATATAATATACACACAAACATACTTTTATTCACATATACACATAAATAAAATATACACATTTTTATTTACATATACAAACATAAATATTTATTTATTCATTTATATATATATATATATATATATATAAATACATACAGACATTTATATTCACATATAAACACATAAATATATAAGTAAATAAATATATACAGTATATAATTAAATAAATCTACCTATATACTCATTTCTATTTTTTAAATAATAATAATATTATTATATTTATTTTTTAAATATTATTATATTTATACACATGAATAAATAATTTATTTATAAATGTATAAATAAATAAATACACACATTTATACTTATGTATACACATAAATTATAAAATATATAAATATAAATTTATTTCTTTATTTGTAAATATGAGTATATATGTAAATATGATCCAGTGAATACTTTAGAAATGAAAGTGTACTTCATCTCATTTTATTATTTTCTCTTCATATTTTATTTTTCTGTGTGGTTTGATGAACACAAACTCATTCCTGACAGTAATATAATAAAACGGATGTTTGATCTGAATCACGTCTGCGGCTCATGAGAAACTGAATCTTTGATGGTTCATGAATAAATGAGACTCTGACAGTGACAGAAACCTTTTTATAGTCCTCGAGTCTCGCGGTTAGAGCTGTTTGCGGAGATTCCCGAGGAGACGCGCGAACGCTAATGAGGAAACCGTCCCACAGTCCAAACAGCGATCCCAGAATACCCGAGGACTGACAGGAGCTGCTCAGATGAGGACAAACAGAGACCGGAGCCATCAAACAATGCCGCGGGCTTTGAAGAGAGGTCACGGCTGGACGCTAGCATGAGCAAAGAGAGACGGATCTGTCAGACGTCTGCTTGAAAGAGACGTGCTCGATAGAGCTGCCGGTCCTGCGGCCTCCAAACATGTTTTGGCATTTACATCGAGCCTTGAGAGAGAATCGTTCCCGCAAAAAGCAGTCATTATTTACTGTCACGCCGTTTCCAAAACTCTTTCACACGACCAGAGCTACAGAAACACTGAAGTGCTCCAGAGGTTTTTTCTCATTACGAACCTAAAGTTTTCATTTTGGGAATTTGCGCAGAGAGTCGGCGCTCAGGGTGTGTTTGCGTTCACATTAATGCGTTTACATTTACGCTTTTATCCAAAGCGACTTGCACTGAATTTAAGGTGCATCATTTCATCGGTTCTTGTTTCTCTGAGAATCAGCCCACAGGCTTTATTTCATAAATGCATTAATTATGACCCACAGATCTGATGCATCATGGGAGAACAGCATTGAGATGATGATGATGATGATGATGATGAAAAGCCCCAGAAAGTTCTGCATGAGACATTCAGTTCAGTTCAGATCCTCCTCTGCTGTTCCTGCCGTTATGTAATCGAGTGTCTTACATAAGCATCTTCAATAAACGACATCTGAAATGTAGAAACCGCAGCCGAAACACTTCAAACACTTCAAACACTTCAAACACTTGTGGTATTCTGGGATGTAGAGGACAGAGGAACACTTGAAGTACACTGTGTAGTGCACTCACTCGTTCACTCGCTCGCTCTGTTTGTAAACATGTGCTTCTGAAACATGTTAAAGGATTAGTTCACTTCAGAATTAAAATCTCCGGATAATTTACTCTCCTCCATGTCATCCAAGATGTTCATGTCTTTCTTTCTTCAGTGGAAAAGAAATGAAGGAAAACATTCCAGGATTTTTCTCCATATAGTGGACTTCACTGGGGTTCAACGGGTTGAAGGTCCAAATGTCAGTTTCAGTGCAGCTTCAAAGAGCTCTACATGATCCCAGATGAGGAATAAGAGTCTCATCTAGAGAAACCATCGGCCAAATAAACATTATATACTTTTTAACCACAAATGCTCGTCTTGCAGTGCTCTGCGATGCTCCACGCATGACGTAATCATGATGGAAAGGTCACGCGTGACGTAGGTGGAAGTACCGCGGTAGGGCGAAAAACTAATTTTCTCCTCCAAATTCAAAATCGTCCGACACTGGATCGGTTCTTCCGCCTACGTCACTCGTGACCTTTCCAACATGATTACGTCATGTGTGTCAAACTAATCCTTTAAGAGTTACAGACAACAACACACACACACACACACACACACACACACACACGCACACACACGCACGGCTACAGGACATGTTGTGCCGTCAACACAGAAATCAGAGCGCCTCTCAGTGTGACATTGGCCTCATCTATAGTGAAATCTGTGATGCTTTGTGTCCAAACACACACATTGACACTAAATCCTCCTAAGACTCCACAAAAAGAACAACAAAGACACACAATAATGAGAATGGAGGGAGAGAATCAGAAGTAGGGCGAGTGTTTGAGTGAGGGAGATCCATATGGACCCGCTGCTCTGAGACAGACAGAGTGATAATTAAAAGAGTATAAATTTAGCTGCTGGGAACAGCTGGTGTTGCTGCTCATGTGTGTGAGAAACTCAAGACACACACTCCAGGTTTTAAGGCCAGAAACACACACAAGTACACAATCACAGAATATTTGCTCGTCCTGTTGAGCCTCGTGTGCTCACCGTGCGTTCTTGTGTCACTGCGAGTTTCCTTCAGGCGTCTGTCATTACACTTTTCATATAAAAGTCCTCTTTCTCTTCTTTTCTGCATTTCTCCAGTATCTAGTTCAGCTTCAACTCTTTCATTGTGTTTCATGAATATTGTGGCTCTGAGAAATTGCTCGTTTGTAAGTCACTTCAGATAAAAACATCAGTGGTTCATCTGCTGTAAGGATGTTTGTTTTCAATGTTTTTTAGTTTACAGAAACTTGAAGTGTCCAAAGATTAAAACCAAGAACTAAATCATTAAAATTAAAATAATTAAGTTGTACGAGCTGCTCTTTTTTAATCAATGGATTTGCATGACTTCAACATGCAAACGTGACTTAACATTCAAAAATTTTGCACTCACAATTTAAAAAAAAAAAGAAATGAATACTTTTATTCAACAAGGATGCATTAAATTGATCAGAAGATACAATGTGACAAAAGATTCTATTTCAAATAAATGCTGTTAATTTTCTATTCCTCAGAGAATCCTGAAAAATAAAATGTGTGATGATTTCCACAAAAATATGAAGCAGCACAACTTAAATGACAAAATTATGAGAATAAAAAGTCAAAATTATGGCAATTAGTTAAAATTATAACTTAAAGTCATTAAGTACGAGATAAAAAGACAAAATTAAGTTGAAACTGACATTAGTTGGAATTATGACTTGTAAAGTTGGAAAAAACAAAATTATGACATACTAAGTCAAAATTATGATTTACCAAAGCAAGATATTTTCTTATTTTTCTTGTCGCTTCCATAGATGATAACTCTAAACTGCAAGAAACAAAAGCCTCATAATTGTGAGAGAGAAACTTGCAATTGCTAGAAAAAAAATCAGAATTGCAAATTTATATCCTTCAGATAAAAAAATCACAATTACTTTTCTATTTTGAATTCTGTGGCGGAAACAAGCTTGCATACATTCAGAATAAGATCAGGAAGAGGAATTAAAGTAATTTGAGTCCATTTGGACCTGAATCTTGTTCTGCTTTCTCCAGCTGAGAGACGGTGAAGCTGATCTCGATCGGTGTCCTTCAGAGGACGTTATCAGGACACGCTCTCTGTCCGAATCACTGTTTCAATTAAAAACAGGATGCTCTTATTTCTGCCGTCCCTGAAGACGCTCTTTCAGACACACGCGTCTCTCGGGTTTCTTTCTACAAGCCTCTGCAAGACACAAAATCTCCCCAAACTCACTGGGTTTGACAAGCCCTCGCACCGGCTGCCCCCAAAACCTACTTTCCACAAACACCGGCTCGTGCGTCCCGTGCGGCTGCGCCTGTTCCCGAGGTAATGAGGCATCATTACCTGAATGATTTGTGTCCTGAAACAAACATGAAGGTCAGAGCTGCTGCTTAACATGAGGATGAACGATTGCAGTTAATTCGGATGAAAAGTGCATAAACGTATCTGAATGAATTGAGTGTTTGATGCACTAAAGAGCCTCTCTGTGTGTGTCATCTTCTGCTTTTCAGGCTCTGATATTGTCCAGTGGATGCAGAAGAACCTGAACATTGAAGATCAAGGTACAGTAAGACTTCTGAAATACGATCAGCTGGTGTCACACAAACCCGTTTACCGCGTTAAACTCATTAGGCTGGCAGATCGTTCAGAGCGTTTCTCGTTATTTAATTAGGGTTGCCGAAGGTGACGGCAGTAAATAAACGGCTGGAGGAGGAAATCAAACGCTGGCATTTACATCCACCGGGCTGCATTGATTTCAGCTTGATTTGTTTTTAGCCTGACGTGACCTTCATGAAATCAGCCTCTGTTTTACATCCAGAGCACTCACATGACCAGCTGACGCGAGCGACGCCTCTCTCGTTCGGGTTGGGCTCAGGTTCTGCTTCACTGTGAGTGCATTATGGGAATGTCAGCAGGTGTTTCTCTGTCTCTCGAGACTCTTCCTGTGTCTCTGTGACCTCGTGGAGAAGCAGATGTGCAGTTTCTCTGAGAGATCTTCACGTCTCCAGGAGAGAAAATCCTACAGACCCTGGATCAGTGGATCTCAACACTCTTAAACAAGCATTAAAATAAGCTAAAACAAACAAAAAATTAATATAATATATTAAATGAATATAATTTATTTATTTATTTATTTATTTATTTTTTGGATTTTTCATTAAAATATATTTATTTTATATATATTTTCAAGATATTCAATCGTCAACCCTGTTTTTTTGTCTTTCTCACAGGCTTGGAAAATAAAATATATTTTATATATATATATATATATATATATAAGTGTGATTTCTAGACCTGAAAAAGTTATGCACATTTATAAAATATTAATGGCATAGGCGTTTTATAATGAACGTGTGTTTTACAAGTGATGCTAAGCTCTAAAATAATTAATCCGGTAGAAATTGTGAGTAAATCTTAAAATCTGTAAATGTGATGCATTCATTGGTTAAAGAGAGCAGGATCCTTATTCAGATCTTAAAACTTCTGGACTTTAATTATTTTAATTCTAATTATTTAGTTATCTGAATATTTTAGTGAAGAATGAGAAAAAGTTTGAGAACTGCTGATCTGACCGAAGGGGAATGTAGTAATAAGGAATAATTCATCCAAAAATTAATATTCCGTCATCATTTACACAGCCTGTGATTTCAGACTCTCTCTGAGGATCACGAGGAGATTGTTTTTCACGCAGAGCGTTCAGAAGTTCTGAAAGTTTCTGCTAAACATCTTTTGTGTTGGTCTGTGAGGGAGAGGATCTGATGCGCTTTTATTTTCGGATGAACTTTTATTTCTTTGTATTATTGAGCTGAGCTGCTTTATTTACTCGAACGGAGTTCATTTATTGCTCTGAAATCTGTAACGACTCCAGAAAGAGCAATCCCTGAGACGAGACGGTTGAAGGACAACAGCAGATTCATCTGAAACATCTCAAGTGTCTCCAGTTAAAATGAAGAAGTTCGTCCCACACAGACCTTTCATCTCTGAGAGAGAGACGGATCAAAGAGCTGCTCCATTAAATACTGTGTGTGTGTGTGTGTGTGTGTGTGTGTGTGTGTTGCAGTGGAGGCTCTTCATCTGGGGACGCTGATGGCCGCTCACGGTTATTTCTTCCCTATATCAGACCATGTCCTCATGCTGAAGGACGACGGAACCTTCTACCGGTTTCAGGTGACACTCTGAGATTCTCTCACGTGATTGGCTGAGAACCTCATGACCGTCTGAAGATCAGAACCGTCGATCTCATTTCGTGAATATGTATCAGAATATAAACATGATGTCATTCAAATTGTGATTAATAGTCATTTATTATGTAATTCAGATGCATATTCATATTCTGATGGAGATTCATATTTGTGAATTTGTGAATTTTAATATTTTCATATTCATTGCCATTCATTTTCTGATACATTTTCATATATTTTTATATTCATTGTCATTAATATTCTGATACATATTCATATTCATATCATTTATATTCATATTCATGTCATCATTCATATTCTGATTCAAATTCATGATGTCATTGATATTGCCCATATGCTGAACGGTAATGAGCAGGTCTGGTTATTCCAGTGA